>JARFJB010001449.1:770000-1025000 GCA_036346205.1 Vesta saturnalis
GTGTGTGTGTGTGTGTGTGTGTGTGTGCTGGTGCGTGTGGTAGTGTGTGGTGTGTGTGTGTGATGAGTGTGGTGTGTGGTGTGTGTGGTAGTGTGTGTAGGTGTGTGTGGTGTGGTGTGTGTGTGTGCGTGTTGCAGTGTGTGCTGTGGTGGAGTGTGACGGGTGGTGTCTGCATGCTGTGTGTGTGTGTGTGTGTGTAGTGCGTGTGGTGTTGTGTGGCGTGTGTGTGTGTGTGCGTGCGTGTGCGAGTGTAGTGCGTGATACGCGTGCATGGTGTGGTGTGTGTGTGTGTGCGTGTGCGTGGCGTGTGCGTGGTGCGGTGCGTGCGTGTGGTATGTGGTGTGTGTGTGTGTGTGTGTGTGTGTCTGTAGTGTGTGTGTGTGTGGTGTGTAGTATGAGAGAGACAGAAGTGAATGTTTAAAACTTTACACAATAATTACTATCAATTTTAAATGATTTGAAAACAACAATACTTCAATGTGTTTGGAAGTACCTGTTGCTGTGTTATGGCCAATATATTATGTTAGTTATTTTAGGTTAACTTAATAAGTTTTGCTTGATAATAAGGTGTGTGTGTGTGTCCGCGTGTGTGCGTGCGTCTGCGTGTGTGTGGTGTGTGTGGTGCGGCTGCGTGTGATGCGTGTGTGCGTGGTGCGTGTGCGTAGCTGTGTGCGTGCGTTGTGCTGTAGTGTGGTGTGTGTGCGTGTGTCGTGGATGTGTTGTGTGTGTGTGTGGTGTGTCGTGTGTTGTGTGGGTGTGTTGTGTGGTGTGCTGTGTGTGTGTGTGTGTGTGTAGTGTGTGTGTGTGTGTGTGGTGTGATGTGTGTGTAGTGTGTGTGTGTGTGTGTGTGTGTGTGTGTGTGTGAGTGTGATTGTGTAGTGTGTGAGTGTATGTGTGTGTGTGTGGTGTGTGTGTGTGTGCGTGCGTGTGGATGCGTTTGTGTGCGGACGCGTGTATGTGTGTGCATGTGTCTGTAAGTCCAGTAAGTGAGTGAGTGAGTGAATGAGAACTGAGTGTGAATGTGTGTGTGTGTGTGTGTGTGTGTGTGTGTGTGTCTGTGTGCGTGCGTTGGTGAGTGCGTGTTCGTGTCGCGCGTGTGTGTGTGTGTGTGTGTGTGTGTGTGTGTGTGTGTGTGTGTGTGTGTGTGTGCGCGTGTGTGTGTGTATGATTATCCATTATAACTCCAGAACGATAAGACGCATGTACTTGTGAAATTTCGTATTTAAGCTTGTTTTCATTTTCTTGAAAATTTGGGAGAAATACAACGGCGAAGACGAGTATCTTAGGTGTAGTTTTTGGTGTTTATCAAATGTTTCTGAAACAGCTGCATATTTCAAAGATATAAAAAACCTGCACATGTCTTTTAAAATAATAGATTAGTTATATTCTACGCAATTTTTTGATTTCACTCGTTATTTGACGTCAAAAAAGTTTCTAAACTAGAATTTATGCATTCTTTAAAATTTTTTCAATAAACTAGAAATAAAAAAAAATGATTTCCTTAAATGTTCGAAATTGCAACCCTTGAACTTCATGACACATTTCGCACCTTCGGACCAGTTGCTTGTGGGTTGCTGCTCTTATTGAATTTGGAGTTAAAGAGCGAAATTCGTTTTGTACTCTCTCCATACAGTTTTCCTTCGTTGTTAAAGGAGTTTTAGACACCTCACCTTTAATGACACCCCATACAAAAGAGTCTAAAACCGACGTGTGTGATGAACGCTGTGGCTAATGAAAAGGTCTGTATTAACTATCCGATAGTCCTCAAATGTATGCTGTAGGAAAGTGTTCACAATATGGCCATTGTAAGGCTGTGCACCACCATGTTGGTATAGCACTTGAGTTCTGTTGGCCAGAGGTAAATTATCCAGTTTACAACTCTTGTACTATTGCAAAATATCGTTCACCTGTATGAACATAGGATCTATTCATTTCTGAACATTTACATTTTGGTACAACTTTCTGTTAAAATTTTCGTCATAGAAACGTATCATAACAATTTGATCGTTTCTTACTGCGCAATAAACATTAAAACTCCAGTTTTTTTTAAAGTTTCGTTCTCTAAGAGCATGAGGGTTTACATCACTCCAATAGTGCAAATTAAGCATGCCATTTATAGTAAATTTCGCTTCGTCGCTCCAAATTATGTTATTAAAGAATCGTTCGGTTCCGTAGTGATTAGGAAGTATAAATTCACTAAAGAGTACTCTTCTTGGAATTTTCACATTTTCATTGTTAAGAATAGGTTTAGCTTTAACAATTTTTCTTTTAACGGAAAAGGTGTTTTTAAAATTATCAATTATTTGCTTCGCGGCTTTCGGTAATGGATTGTTTTTTCTGGATAACGCGCATCTTAAGTCACACATGTTCTGTTCACCACTTTATCACATTCTCCGTAAATAATAAACAAATTTACATTTGAATATCAGCGTTGTGACGGCATATCTTCAGTTATCGAAATTAATGTCATTGGCATATCTCCATAGTTTTCATGATGACTGGTTAGCAAAAGCATTACCAGCTAAGAATTTAAAACCAGAAAGTTCTACAACGCAACTGAATATGGGCAAGTGAAAATGCTGTTTCTCCAATAAAATGAAAATGGGTAGATTTAGGTATAGGTATTTAAATTGAAAATCATAGTTATTTCTGGTGCTAAACCCAAATCCGATGCAAATAGTGTGGGTTCCAATTAAAAAAAATTGACTTTTTTTGAGTGCCAAACTCATTATTGTTTTTCAATCACCCTGTATACAAATATGTCATTATGTGTTGTTATTGAACTAAAACAGTCCTTAGTTTACAATAGTTCAGAGTTTTACTGCAAAATAATTTGCCGTTTGGACAGTGTAGGCAACGTTGCTGGACGATCAAACTGTAATTTTTTATTGAAAATTTGGAATATCTCAAAAACGGCTAGAGTTAGGTATATTAAACATAAAGTATGCCTACAATTAGACGTAGGATCCAAAAATGCATTTAAAATAATCAAGCTAATATCCACTTCCAGTATAACCGGAAGTGCTGCAATCTTGAGAATATTTTAGATGGATGTCCGCCATCGACTTTAGTAAGTAGCCAAATTTTCAGATTTTTCCTATTTATACTTTTTTCATAATCGATCTATGTCGTTAGTCGTGAGACACCCTGTATATGTTATGGCCAAATCCCGAAATCAGGGCATATCGCGACATGCCCGGGTAGATCGCAAAATGACCTCTTGGAGTCGTCAAATCTACAAAAAACTGTAATTTCTGCTTTTGACCAGGCACATCGCGAAGTGGCAATCGAGTTTCGGGCAAATCTGCTTCTTTCACATTCGGAGCCGACCGTGATAGCGTGAACTGCCTGTGCTTATAACCTGTTGTTGTTAAAGATGGTCGAAATTACAGAAATGAAAGATTTTGCAGAAAAATTGAGCGAATTACCAAACGTTATACTAACCGTCGTAAATGCAATGCTAAAATGTTGCTATGTAATTTTAAATGCCGTTCGTATGTCCTGATGTAACAAATAGTTAGTTTTCTTTCATATTGTACTACTTGTATTTATACCTAAATATTCTACTTTTAGAACTTAATAAATATTCATATAGGTTTGGTACAGATTTTAGAGCTGTGTCGCATATTGCCCAATAAGTACTGGGCGAATCGTGATCTACCCGGATAAATCATGAAATGGTAGAAATTTTCGAGATTTCTCTAAAGTAATCGGCCAATTTGCCATTTAACAGGACATTTCTCGATCTGTCCTATTTCCGGAATGGCCCGTAACATATACATTAACACAGTATGAACTATTGTCAGTCGCTCAGTTCATAAACTAATGTAAGTACGATTGAAATTATAATTACATCAAAAGCTGATTATATGTATTTTTTTAGTAGGAAATATGTTACCTACTTATGGAAGATTGGACGTATTAGTGTTTACTGTAATATTTAAGTTTGTAACAACGTACAGGGTGTTCTATTATAATATAGAAGTGTTTTCATTATAACATAACATTTTTATGATCCAAATAATGTTAGAAAGTAACTTTTGGGGAAAAATGGTTGTCTTAGCGGTTGCGATTAAAATTTGACCCATCTTGTTCGTTTAAAATAAATTAGAATTTTTTAGTTGATTTTACTTCTCAAAGATATATGTAAAATATTGGATGTTACTTAATACATTATTTATTAAAAATGACAGTTAACTCTTAAACTGTTTGATTAAAATCAAATTGGAAGCAGAATCCAGTTTTGATAAAATAAGTTATTGGGTTTACAAACAGCACTTGGATATTGTACCATAATTTCCAAAATGCAAGGAAAAAGAAATAATCATGCGATTAAATAGGCGGAAAACAATTGTATGAAAATCATACCTTCACGTTCTGGTCGTAATTTACGAAAAAGTAATAATTTAAAAAGTTCCGAACTGACCATTGCAACCATTATACCTCCATCCTGTTCAATATATGGTGTAGGAAAAACAGTACTAGTAAATTTTGCTATCCACATTGCAACATTTGATACCGCAAACGTTGGATAAAAGTATACGTTTAGGTAAATTAATACATCAAATCCAAGAAGTGGATCCATTATGTTACAAAGTTAACTTTTAAATGATACTAAAAGGCTTAATTATAGATACGATTTATTTTGCTCATGTGACATTGCTTACAAAAAAAGTTACCAAGCAGTGACCTACCTCTGGTATTTTTAGACTTACTTATAAAATTAGCATATAGGTGGAACTTCGATACTTGGCAAATGTTTATGAGAGCATTGTTGTCTATTAATTTAATTAATGAGTTTTATTAAGCCAAACACACATGTTTGAGTCTCGGCTTTCATTTACGTCATTTCTAGTTAGCTTTATTTTATCACAATGACAGTTATAAAACAATAGTAAGTATTGCACAAGAAGCAATACGGAAGATTATATTGAATTATTAACCCTGACACATAAAGTATACGTAAATTATTAACTACTCTTAGAGAAAATAAATTTTCAATAGCAAAAATAACTCGTAAAAACAAAAACGTTATTTTGACAATTCAGTATTAAAATTCTGAATATAGGAATAATAAAATATCATTACGGCCGCGCTGCTGAGAATTATACTAAAAATAAAATAATTTTAAAATTTCTGAAGTAAAGAAGTAAATTTTGATTTAAAGCTACAAGCTTCAACAAACAAAAAACACCCACGTACCACACAAATTTCTAAAATAATTATATATATATATATATATATATATATATATATATATATACAGGGTGTCCCAATAGTGGGTCTTCGGTCGATAGCTCCTTAGCCATTAAACTTAGAAGATAAGTTTAAATACGAAAGTTGTCTACTTTTATAAACTGCATAATCTAAAAATAGTTTGGTTTCTACAGGGTGTAATATAAAAGCGGTACGATATAGAACTTTTAATTTTTAAGTAGAACACCCTATATATTATTTTATTTTCGATTCTCCTTATAATTTTACATCTTTTTATAAGACTTACTTACAAGCTAAATCTTACAGTTTTTGAGATATTTGCAAAGTTAACTAAAACTGACATTTTATGTAGCAATTCAAGTCGGCGTATCTCAGTTATTTTTCAAGATAAAAAATAATCTTTGGTATAGAATTTATTCATACATGAGCTTACTTTAATCTATTGTCACAATTGGATTTCAATATACAGAGTGGTCACAAAAATTAATTCAATAACATACATTTGAAAGTGCTGTATCTTCATTTTTTTAAATGACACACCCTATATTTTTTTAATGCCTTGTCTTCGTCTATTAATCGGCTTTCATTTCTATTAAATATATTCTATATCTATCTCTAATAGTTTCGGAGATATTGAAGTTTGTTCAATTTTTTTCGTTGATAACACTGAAGAAGAGTAAACTTAGTCGGTCAAAGCAAGCTATGAATACATAAGAAACTAAAAAACATATTAACTGAAATACAAACACTTAAAATTATAATAAATGTTCAATGTGACCATCATTTTGTTGTTGGCAAACGACAAATTTACTTTTCGTAATGTGGAAACATTTATATTTTGAATGACGTATCTAACTCTTGCCTTCATATCATCTACAGTCGTTGGAGGAGTTTGATAGACTTTTTTTTAATCCAACCCCAAAGAAGAAAGCCCAGCTTTATCAAGTCAGGCGATCTTACAGGCCAGGAGATAGGCCCTCTTCCAATCCATTTGTTTTGAAACTGGATATTAAAATAATTTCTAACGTTTCTGCTAAAGTGCGGAGGAGCGCCATCTAATTGCAGCCACATTTCTCTAAGGGTTAGTAAAGGTAAATCTTCAATAAAAGTTTCAAATTCGTTGCGCAAGAAGTTTAAAATTAATCTCCATTGACCTTGCTTTCAAAAAATATGGTCCTATAATTCTTTCCCCAATAATTCCGGCCCGAACATTAAGTGACCAGCGGTGTTGATGATCAACAGGAATTATAAATCTGGGATTCTCAGTATCGTAATAATGGAAATTATGTCTATTAACGCATCCATTTTTGTGGAAAGTAGCTTCATCAGTAAATAAGATCGTGCTAAAATAGTTGGTTTGTTCTAAATGTTTATTTATGGCCCAATTACAAAAGTTTAATCTATTAACGAAGTCATCCTCGTCTAATTATTGTACAAGCTGGACATGGTATTTATATTTCTTTATAATTCTATTAACTGATGTTTTTGAAACTCCAACTTCTAATTCCAATTGTCGGCAAGAAAAGTGAGGATTTTCAATCAGGGATTGAAGAACTAAATGTTCATTACCTTCGTTAATTGCGGTTCTTTCTCGTTCTAAATTGTCTTCGTAATGAATACTGCTTGTTTGCTCGAAATGGTCTTTCAATCTTGCAAATGCTGAAACTTGCGGGTGGCGTGCATTTGGAAATTTTTTCTTGTAAATTCGATGAGCTAAAAGACAATTTTTATCGCTTTCACCAAGGACGTAAATCATATTAACATGTTCTTCTTTCGAAAAATTCATTTTGTAATTTAGGAAGTAAGTAAACAATACTACACAAATATTAGCACTGTTTGACAAGTTTGATTTCTTCCTTTGTTTTCGCTCATCTTTGAAAACACGGTCAATGGAGATTCATTTTTTAACTTCTTACTCAACGAATTCGAAAATTTTATTGAAGATTTACCTTTAGAAACCCTTAGAGAAATGTGGCTGCAATTAGATGGCGCTTCTCCGCATTTTAGCAGAAACGTTAGAAATTATTTAAACATCCAGTTTCAAAACAAATGGATTGGAAGAGCAGGGCCGATCTCCTGGCCTACAAGATCGCCTGACTTGACAAAGCTGGACTTTTTTCTTTGGGGTTGGATTAAAGAAAAAGTCTATCAAACTCCTCCAACGACTGTAGATGTAGGCAAGAATTAGAGACGTCATTCAAAATATAATTGTTTCCACGTTACGAAAAGTAAATTTGTCGTTTATTCAAAGACTTCATGTTTGCCAGCAACAAAATGGTGGTCACATTGATAATTTAATATAATTTTAAGTATTTGCATTTCAGTTAATATGTTTTTAGTTTCTTATGTATTCATAGCTTGCTTTGACCGACTAATTTTACGCTTCTTCAGTGTTATCAACGAAAAAATTGAACAAACTTAAATATCTCCGAAACTATTAGAGATAGGTATAGAACATATTTAATAGAAATGAAAGCCGACTAGTATACGAAGACAAGGCATTAAAAAAATGTACGGTGTGCCATTTAAAAAATGAAGATATAGCATTTTCAAATTTATGCCATTGAATTAATTTTGTGATCACTCTGTACATTGAAGTCCAATTTTGACAATAGATTAAAGTAAGCTCATGTATGAATAAATTCTATACAAAAGATTATCTTTTTATCTTTAAAAATAACTGAGATACGCCTACTTGAATTACTACACAAAAATGTCTGTTTTTAGTCAACTTTGCAAATATCTCAAAAACTGTAAGATTTAGCTTGTAAGTAATTCTTATAAAAAAGATGTAAAATTATAAGAAGAATCGAAAAATCAAATAATATATAAGGTGTTCTATTTAAAAATCGAAAGTTCTATATTGTATCGCTTTTATATTACACTCTGTAAAAACCAAACTATTTTTAGATTAAACTTATCTTTTAAGTTTAATGGCTAAGGAGCTATCGACCGAATACGCACTATTGGGATACCCTATATATATATATATATATATATATATATATATATATATATATATATATATATATATATATATACATATATGGCAAAATGTCACTACGTTGTATTTGTAACTTTGTTATTATAAGAGATACAAAGTTGGTTAAATTAGCAAACTTGGGTAGAATTACATGAGGATTTAGAAGCCGGGCAATAAAATTGACCATTGTTTCCAAGTTTCCGATTTATCTGAGAAAAACTGAAAATCGTTAAAATTTTCAATCAACGTTGGCTCGTTATGAAAAATACAGTAAAATCTTAAACAGGTTTTAGATTTTTTTTTAGATGCACTACTGAAAAAAAATTTTTAATCACTGCTTTTTGAGTTACAACCCTAACTTACCTTTTTTTAAATAGCAGCCATAAGCGAAAGTTAGCTTATTAAATTCCTTATTTTCTTCTGATTTCAATGACATAAAGTTTTGTATATCTAATTTTAATAATCCGTAAAAATTAAAAAAAAAACATTTAATTAAATACATCGTTATGTTACGATAAAACGGTTGAAAATCGTTAAAAATAGATCAAAAACGACGGGAAAAATTCTAATTTTAGAATAATTCTACAGTTATTAATGTTTAACGTTTAATTAACGTTTAATAATGTTATTTTGAACTTTTCGTAATGTGGCTTTTCTTACAGAATTAATAGCAATAGAAATCTTTTCTTTTAAATTATTTATATCAGTTGGTTTTTTCTTTGTACACTTTGTCTTTTATTGTTCCCCACAAAAAAAAATCTAACGGAGTAAGATCCGGTGATCTCGGGGGCCAAAAAATTGTAACACGTATTGCAATTGTATTTGAAAATCTTTCATTCACATAATTCACAACTCTAATCGCGTTATATGCTGTAACTCCATCTCGCTGAAAATATTGCAGATTGCGTATTGTATTCAAAGGTACATTATCCACCATTTCTTCCAAATTAGTAATTAAAAATCTTTCGTAGACCTCTGCGTTAAAATTTTCTTTGTAGAAATAAGGTCTCAAGATTTTTGTACCAAGAATTCCACACCAAACATTTACAGAAAACACTTGTTGATCCCTCCTTTCTACTGTGAGATGTGGATTTTCTGCAGACCAAAACACGTGGTTTTTTTCTATTAAAAATTCTATTGGTAGTGAATTTCGCTTCATCGGTAAAAAAGATTTTATAGGAAAAAATTTGATCTATCTCAAAATTTCGAATGAACCAATTAGCATATTCTAGTCTTCTAGTCTTCTAAATCAGTTGGATATATATGGTGGCGATATGGCTTTCGTCCATATTTCTTTAAAATTTATCTTCATTAGAAACACCACACTCCATACCCTAATAGACGCAGTTGATTTGAAATCTGAATATGCGCATCCTTTAGCTTGGCAAAGGATCCATACATTTTAAATTTTCTTCCATTTTACGAAAAATACGCTTATTCGGTTGACGTTTCCATATAAGTTTGAAAGTATAACTCGAAAGCTCTGTCTGAATCACGTTCGCACGAATAGTAGCAAAACAACATGTCGTTTCTTTCTGCAGTGTAATACATTTTAGAAACTCTTCTAAACGCACTTCTACGGTTATCATCAAAACAAAACGAACTTATTAAGATTGATAAATGCAATAATTAAACATAATGATATTTGACAATGCGTTACACTATTGTTTTTACTGGACGATTTTCAGTTGTTTTATCATAGCGATAGCAATGTATTTAATTAAATGATTTTTTTAATTTTTTTAAGTTTTACAGATTATTATTAAAGTTAGATATACAAAACTTTATATCGTTGAAATCAGAAAAAAATAAAGAATATGTATATATATATATATATATATATATATATATATACCATCAGGGAGTAACGCATTGTTGCGTATCTGGTGAAAATTATTGAAGTTTAATGAGTTCTGAGTAGCCTAAAGGTCCTGGATCGTCATTATTCATTAGAATTTGTTTGTTTTGAAGATATCTAAACTTTCGTAACGATCAAGTTCTTGCTTACTAATAATATGTTTTATTAAGGATATCTTCTTATCTACTACATGACTTTCACCAAACATGCGGCAGACTTGTCCCAACGTTTGTATTTTATATGAGGTGAATGTTCTTTAAAGCGAATTTTGATAGGTCGTTTAGTTTGCCCCACATATATTTGTTCACAATTTTTACAATTAATTTTATAAATTCCCAGCCTATCCTGCTTACCCACTATATCTTTTAGATTATCTAGAGAGTTGGAAACTATTATCTGAAGTAATGTTTTCAAATTAATTTTAGAAAAGATTTTAGGTAGACCTTTGTACCTAATGTAGCTATGTTTTAACCCTCATCATATGTATTTGTTTCCTAACTATATTCATAACCACTTCATCTGAAAACCCTACGTATGCAGAAATTCTTTATTATAATTTTGAACTGGAAGAGGAAAATTAAGCAATCTATGAACCAAAACGCTAAAACCGCTGTCTTCTGTGATTTGAGTCATTGGTTATAAATCTTTTAATGCTATTTTCCTTACGATAAATATCTATAACTAATTTACTCAAAGGTAAATTTTATTGTCGAAAATTTAGAATTTAAAGTTTCTATAAAGTTCTCAACACTACAAATTTTAGAACTTACAGAAGATGAAATTTTTGTCTTATTCGCCGTTTGTTCACTGTTTCCTAGCGTTCCGATACATCAAACCTTAGTTTATTTAGAAGGTGTTTTAAAACAAAACCATTTAGACGATAGAGAAGTAGAAGGTTTTCTTAAATTAGCAGATTTGTGTATGAAACAAACCTTTTCAAAATTAATCATCAATTTTTCCAGCAAGAACATGGTGCGGCAATGGGCAATAGTTTATATCCCTTCATAGCCAATCTTATTAGTGGGTAAATTTGAGATAATAATAATTGTGGTGTAGGTGTAAATCGTATTAAAAATAATAAAATAATAAATAATATAATAAAGAAATAAAGAAATAAGAGTAAAATTCTCCAAAACACAAATCGTCTAACTGGAGATACTAACCATTCACCACAAATAATGCCTTTGTCCCAGTCGGTAAATTCAAGTGGCCGATTCAATATTTTGATTTGCTTAATTACCTCAAATTCTGCTCGATTATTTTCATTGAACATCAATATAAAAATTTGCAATGTAACACTAATAAAATGATCTCGGACGCCAAGTTATTTTTTAATTATCTCGGAATAACTAAACCGAGTTCTACACTAAAAATTTATCAAAATGTAAAACAATAAAAATATAAAACTATGTTTATTAAATATATAAGTAAAAGGATTAAATAAAATATATCTTAAAAACTAATTGTAAAACCTTAAAATACTAAAAAATCATTAAACATTAAATACCTGTTACTAAATATACAAAATCTTCTTGAGAATCCATGGTAAAATAAAAATAATGCAGAAATTTAAACCAAGATGACGTAATCCATCTGTCAATGTTGCGCAATTTATTGCAATAACATTGCTTTTATGCTATCAGCCACACCCAAGACTGGAATTATCCTTATACATTTTCTTCTTGAAATTGAATAATCCAATATTTATTGCATTCTTTGAAATTTTCAAATAAAATTGCAATCGTAAAATTAAATGCTTACTTAAAATGTAATTAAAGGGTAAATCGAAGTAAAAATAAAAGTGAAAATAAAAGTGCCTGAAAGTAGCAAATGTTTTAATTTTTAGTATAATGCGTTAAAATATCTTACCATCAAATTAATGGCACTTTACACTAAAATTTAGGTGGAAAACCAAAACAACAAAGCTTCCTGCTTAAACATTCATCAGGAAGTAAGAAAATGGAGACTTTGGAAGTTAGATGATGTAGTCGTGCGCAAATGGGTTTGCGCAAGGAATTAAGTCAATGATGACGTATTGCGCAAACGTATTTGAGCAGAAAAATAATTTGAAAAGGTAGTATAAACCATTAAGAAGTATGCACTTAAAAAGATATGCAAATTAAGTTGCCTACCACATATCTATATTTCAATAATTAAAATTTTTCTTATATTTACAACAGAACGAATGAAAGACGTTAAATTACGGTATTTTAATACAACTCAAAAGGGTTGTTACAGAGTTTGGATTAGGTACGTGGATGATGTGCTTGCCACCCTCAATACTAAAATTTGTAGTGTTAATAACTTTAGAAACTTTAAATTCTTAATTTCCGACAATCAAATTTGACTTTGAGATAGATGCCGTTCCTTGATTCTATGGTAACAAGAAATGTTAGTAAACTGGATATAGATAGTTATTTTAAGAAAACTAGCACTAAAAGATTCATAACCAATGACTCAAATCACTGTAGACAGCATAAACTCGGCTTTTAACTTTTGGTTCATAGATTGCTTAATTTTCTTCTTCCAGTTCAAAATTATAATAAAGAATTGCTGCACACAATGGGTTTTCAGATGAAGTGGTTATGAATATCGTTAGGAAACTAACACATAGGATAAGGGTTAAGAACGTAACTACTTTAGGTAATGCTAAAGAACAAATGGAAACAAAGTATGTAAAGTTACCAAACTATTCTGCTTATATAAAAGGTCTACCTAAAATCTTTTCCAAAATTAATTTTAAAACAGTCACTACTTTAGATAATAGTTTGCAAACTCTTTTTAGGCAATCCAAAAGATAAAGTGGATAAGCAGAATAGGTCGGGGATTTATAAAATTAATTGTGAACAAATATATGTGTGGCAAACTAAACGACCTATCAAAATTCGCTTTAAAGAACATTTAGCTCATATAAAATACCAACGTTGGGACAAGCCTGCCGTAGCACTATATATGTTTGATAAAAATCATGTAGTAAGTAAGATATCCTTAATCAAACGTGTTAGTAATAAGCACGAACTTGATTGTTATGACCGCTTAGAGATCTTCAAAACAAACCACTTCTAATGAATAGTGACGATCCAGGACCTTTAGGCTATATATAAGTTAGAAATTTTCTGCCCTAGTGGACCGCTGATGATGATAGCGTAGCTATTGAAACGCGTTCAATGTTTTTTAATTTTGTGTGGTAATAGTATATTAAGGCGAGTTTGCATATGCATTGATTTACTAGCGCCAATAATCACGTCAGTTCTACTTGCGGGCCAGTTGAGGTTTACACGTTAAAACGCCAAATAGATATGGGTAGCAACGCCAGTGTCATCATACATCAACTTCGTTTAGGAAAGTTTTTCACAGGTGTCAAAACAGCTTGCAGTGTGCTCTGGAAAACATGTCAACTGAACTTGCAAAGCATGCAGAATTGTTGCAAAATTGTTAATTAAACAAAAATTAATGAGTTGGAGAAAAGAAATGCCACAAACGGAAAATGATTAAAAAGTGGATTAGTGAACGGCATTATGTAGGAGCTTCTTGGGAAATTCTCGAGAAACTAGCTGTAGAAGATCAATAATGTTACATAAATCATCTTCGGATGACAAAAACAAATTTTGAGATTGTACTGGACTGCGTGACACCACATATCACAGACTGATACCCACCTGAGAGATGCGCTGACGACAAAAGTAACCTTAGAAGTTACGTTAAGGTATCTAGAATCCGGAGATTCTTTTACTTCACTGCAATATCTATATTGTGTCCCTAAAAGTACAATATCTAAGTGCCTGAAGTTTGTGAAGCATTTTTTGACGGTAAGTAGGTGAAATTTAAATTATCACAACAGTAAAACTTAAAATTATGTATTCGTAACGTTCCAATACACTCTTATAAAACGAGTCAAACCAAAAATATGCTATATGCACGTGAAAAGAACTTTTAGTAACTAGTAGTGTGCATGCTGTCGCCATTGGACAGTGCTAATTGTCTGTAGAAGGATGTCTGACTGTTCTTCATGGTATGAATTAGCACTGTCTGAATAATTACAATCATAACTGTTAGGTGTAGAACTTGAAGCACACTCGCGTGATGAGACAGAAGCTGCAGATGGCACCTGTCTTTGTGTCTGTATATTTGCTTTCAAGCGTTGCTGTACAAGACAAGATTGTATGGACGCAATTGACTCAAGAGCTACTGCTTCTGGGAGCTTCTTTAACTGGCAAGCAATTGATCTGCCGAATAAATTAAACTCATATTCGTCCTCCTTTGCAATTTCTTTAAGCTCTTCCACAGCTTTTTCTGTGCTGCTTTGTCTTATTCTTTTGTGAACTCTCTTTGGAGGTGTACTTTTCGGAACCAGTCTCTTTGGGGTTATTTTTGTTCTAACAGATGAATCTTTCTGGGTTGACATAGTTGAGTCATTTGTCAAAGGCGGTAACTCCTCATTAATATCCGTTGACTGAGTATGTTTCATCAAATCAGATTACTCATTTTGTGTTTCAGTTGCCTAAAAAATTAAAATGGTTGAAATTTTTAACCCACAAACAGTAATACATGGTAATTTTCAGTTACCAAACACAGAAGAGGCATGAAAAAAAGTAATACAAGGATTTTTAACAAGGAGGAATTTTCCAAATTGTACAGGTGCTATTGACAGAAAACTTATTGTGTTACGAAGTCCTTTACATTCGGGCTCTGAATTTTACAACTACAAAGGTACCTTCAGCACTGTACTACTTGCATTAGTTGACGACACTGCTTTCAACATATTGATGTAGGTGCAAACGGAAGAGCATCTAATGGAGGTGTATTTCAAAATGTACTTTGAACAGAGAAAACATTCAATTACCGACTTTCACGGGCACGACGTATCGTGGAAAATGCTTTTGGGATACTTGTCTCTCGGTTTCGTGTGTTTGCGAAACCAATTGCTTTGTGTCCTGGAAAAGCTGATATTCTTGTAAAAGCTGCTTGCATACTGCAAAATTGGCTGAAGAAAATATCTGATGGTTGTATATCGTGAATGTACAGATGAAGAACAATTTGAAAGTGGGACAATAGTATAAGGTTCTTGGAGGCAAAATTTCCGAAACACGGGTTTTCGAGATATGCACTCGACTGCTGATATACGTAATCACTCAAAGATAGCGACAAAAGTTCGAAAAAGGTTATCTGATTGGTTTATGGGTGAAGGAGCTGTACCTTGGCAAAGAGATATGATCAACCATCACTTGTAACAACCCTTTTTGAGTTGTATTAAAATATACCTTAATTTAAGGTCTTTCATTCATTTAGTTGTAAATATAAGAAAAAGTTTTAATTATTGAAATATAGCTATGAACTTAATTTGCATATCTTTAGGTTTACATTCCCATAAATTATTTTTCTGCTCAAATACGTTTGCGCAATACGTCATCATTCACTTAATTCCTTGCGCAAATCTCTTTCGCGCACAACTACATGATCTAACTTCCTAAACCTCCATTTTTACTGACTTCCTGATGAACCTTAAGAGAAGCAGAAAGTTTTCTGGTTTTCCTAAATTTATGTGAAAGTGCCATTAATTTTATGGTAAGATATTTTAACTCGTAATACTAAAAATTAAAACTCTTTTCAGGCACTTTTTTACTGCATTTTTATTTTTACTGTTACTTTTATTTTTACTTCGATTTACAATTTAGTTACATTTTAAATACGCATTTAATTTTATTATTGCAAATTTTATTGGACAATTTCAAGAAATGCATTAAACGAATTATTCAATTTAAAGAAGAAATTTGAAGAGATAATTACGATTTCTGATGACTGTGTATCTCTTATTTGAATCATTTAGTGTAGAATTCGATTGGCTAACGGAACCATAGTATTTTTGGCTTATATTCGTCATCAGTACCTGCACCCGAACGCTTAGATTGTGTAATTTTTCCTATTTCTAAGGAGTATGCATTTCTTATCGAAGGAATTTTCGCCTTGCCTTCTAATGTGCGGAAACCATCGGTATTCATTAATTTAGAAATGTTTTGGTAGGTGGTTTCACACTCATCCTTGTTTTTATATTACGGCCACTGCACGTACATCCATAAGCATAGATGGTTCTCATAATTCTCTAGGTATTTGATTATCAACTCAGGTGTCCACCTTTTTCTCATTCTAACTGTCACAGTACGATCATCTACGTAATTAGTATGTATTATCTACTATTTATATCTACGCAAATCCACGATTAACTAAAAACTGGAGAATACGCATGCAAGTTCATGTTTACACGTGCACGAAGCCACAAATTTTATTCGGAACATGACTCCTCACTGGCGCAAGCAAATTACAGGAAACGGCAGACTTTTACTGTCCATGTATGCATGAAACTTTAGTTAATCAATGCATATGTAAACCTGCTATTACATAACGAAGTACGAAAGTGGTAGATATCGAACAAGCGGAAATTCCTACGCCAGCCCGAGTGTGGGAATCCCACGAGTTCAGGATAGACACATTCGTGCGAGCTTGTATTGATCACAAATTGAACAATTACAAAATACACTTAATCTTATATTTTGAGTTTTTATTTATAAATCATAATTATGCCCTCAATATGCCACAAATAGTGTAGTTTACCTGAATATTTAAACTTGTCAAATCATAAAAGTCAAATAATTTAAACTCACTGTGGTACTGCCAACAGCTTGCTCAAATTATGTGAATAGCAGTAAGCAGTGATCGTGGCCGAAGAACTCCCTGTCACGCCAATAACAACCGGTAGCTGCTACGTTAACTTATAGAAAAGCAATGCGAAAGTAAAAGGCACACGTATTTTTACTTTCGTATTGAGTGCAATGAGAAAGTGAAACGCACTAGTATGCGAAAGTATTATTTTTGTACGATTCATAGTACATGGTCGTAAGAAAACGCTTAAACGAACTAGTTACCGAGACAGAATAAAATTTTTAGCAAAAATCTATACCCAAAACTATAAAATTTTGAATACAGGGTACCATCAAAGCTGCCATGATATAAGTCTTATCTCGTTAGCAGCTTTGCAAATAGCAGTGTTGACTACACTGGACTTTTTCCGTCCAATACAGTGTGAGAAGCGAGCGAATCTGGAAGATCTAACATCTATCGACTTGGCCAGAATTAAATTTAATAGCTGTAATTGGTGTTTTGACTTGCTTTATGGATGAATGGAGTTAATTAGCCGTTTAACGTCGCTTTTTGAGTTTGAAAAGCACGTTGGACGTGACTTATTGGTGTAATTGGGTTTTCCGCAGCGGCAGCAATGTATGCGCTTGGGTTACAGATAACTAGCTGATCTATGGTTAGCTTGGTTACAAATCCAGCAAATAATGTGGGCCAACTGTCCAAATCGGGTTCAAGTCTATCGACACTAGGCAACCCATTGACGTCGTTAGATTCAACAATTGCAGTGTGCGTATGATTAGTTTGTCTGCAGTATGCTAAATCAAGTTCTAAAGCACTTTTAAGGTTTATTAGAGGAAGCTTAAATTTCATGGTACGGACAAAAGTGTCTACTAGCTGTCACCTAGATAATTTCGAAAATCGTGAGGACAAATTGCAGAGTAAGTTGGGCGTGCAGGTAAGGTGGTAAAGTACGCTTAATTAGGCTATGCCTAGTTGATTATAGCAGGATTGAAGAAAATCTCTTAAACAAGTTCTCTATAATGGCTGGATACGTTGCTACTGGTTTGTCTACACCTTAGTAGGATTACATACATTACCTCTGTGAATTTCTGCATTATAACAAGGAAGAAACGTTCAACATAGGGCTAAAACAAGTTTATCACACGCAGAGGTAGTGTCGCGTACAGATACCAAATCAACGCATTAGCGGCAAATAATTCTACAGCAAGCACAAATAATTGATTCGTATTCATTCCCCAAGGGATGCTTAGCTCTTTAATCCTTTCATGGAAACTAGAAAAATTAGATAATTTTCACACGGCGGAGTACCGAAACGTTCATTACAACTGTACGCAGGTGACAAAGAGAGTATTGGGCAAGTATGGGCAAAGTAAACCGTTGGTAATTAAATTTACGCTATCCAACCTTGTATTTCAGCCTTGGTGATTATCGATAGAAGTACCTTCATCGTTATCAAAAATGTTAAAGTTATGTTATTTGAGTAAAATCGATTCTCTTCGTACCATTCAGCGAGAAGTTATTCTGATGATCGACCATCAAACTGCGTAGTATATTAAGAACTACAGTGCTGTGAAGTTGGTCTAAATAAAAGTAAATATAACAAAAAGTAAAGGTGTAGCTTATAGGAGTAAGACAAAAACTTGCTATCTAGCTGATCCAAATGGTAAGGGTCGTAGGCGAGAAATGTCTAATCAAAATAGAGCGCCATTTTGAATATTTCAGTTTCAAAAGTAACACGCTCTTGACGTTCGTAGCATAAGGATATGCAAATCGACCGTTCCGAGAGGTGGTGTGTTTTTTCTGCTATTCTATATACGGGTCTCTTGCGTTAGTCGTCTTCGGATAGAGGGAAGGATGCGGAGTGTTTAGAGAGTGGTGCCTGGGGAAGTGTAATCTACGGCAGGTAAGTGTGTCTGGTAAAAGTAGTGTCGCCAAAAACCGTTACAGAGTGCAAAGTTTTTTTGTAGTTTTGATAGTCTGTCTATTATAGGTAGTATGTCTGTGGGTTGTATGGTAAGGTTATTTAGGTATAGGAACGAAAATCTTAGGATTCAAAGTTTGCGATAGGCAATGGGGATGAGGTTTGGTGTTTGTGTACTAGGGTGCTCGAACATCTATAACAGTGCGAATGTGGGTTTTGTAGGTACGTTGCAGTGATTTGCGGTGGTAACCTCTCATTCAACTCTGTGTCCTGTCTAAATTTTTTGTACGTTTAGAGTTCATATGAAAAGCATTATTAGGTATGTAGTTTCCTGTTGGAGTGTAGGTCGTTCATTATCGAGAGAGATCGAGATATTACGATCAGTGAAATTGGGGAATTCGATATCGTGGTTAGAGATTTTGGCAAATAATTTCGTATATTCTTGGGTTTAACATTTGAAAATGTGTTGTGACTTGATCGGGGGTGATAGGAGCATAAAAGGACTCCAGTTGTCCACTACGGGAAGGTGTTGGTTCTGTAATTGCTCAAAGCGACTCTCTAGGAGATCTTTGAGCTTAGTATGCCAAATTGAAGCTCGTCGTCGGAAGGGAAAGTGAATTGTAAGTGAAAACGACACAAGTTCGCCTCCCCTTGGACAGTGAAGGTGGGATTTCCCAGGGGATCTGTAAGATCTGATTTGAAGGTTACTTTTCTTCTGACCAGTCTGTCAAACCGTGGCCAGAAGAGTATACTGTTAAGGTAGTCAATTCGGAGGTGACTTTCGCCCACGAATTTTTGTGTGTTTGTTGCTTTCGCAATTGTGTTCCGTTTTGATGGTCGGATTACTAAATCTCAAGAATTGTCGATATATTCGTCCCTTCTATTTGATTCAGTTTACAATTTGTCGCAATAGCGATTTGTGCTATATGTCTATAGTTTTTAGTGATACTGAGGTTTTCACCGCTTCCCTAATAACGAAAGTTAAGTTAAGCCTTTCTTGAAATATTTGGTGGTTAGAAGGCCGGGTGTGAGAATGTGGTTGGAGATGTGTTCGTAGAAGTCACTAAATGATGTACGGCGGACATTAAAGGTTACTAAGTTGGGTAGGCTAGAAGCGTTAATTAGAAGATCATTCGAAAGGATATTGGGATATAGCAGAAGAAATAGAATATGTAGGTCCGAAGGTAATTAAAGTAATGTTGTTTCTGACTATTAGAGCGGTACTACGGTGTCCGACTGGTATACTGTTCTGTAAGTAGGAGTTGGAGTTATTGGAGTTCAGTTGGCACCTGTCTGTTAGTTTTATCTCTGTGATTTAGATCAAGTGTTCATGAAATATGTTTAATCAACAAGTGTTTCCAACGGACGCCCCTGGTGCGAACTGTTTCTGTTATGATGTCCAGGATGGCATCTCTTAAGGATAGCACGGGTTGAGCACTCGACAAAAGTAGGTCCGACTTGCGTGCTGATGGTCTAATGCCAGCAGAATGTTGGTAGTGTTAGGAAAGGCGCGCGTTAATAATGTCCCAAATCGAAAACACACTTTTCAAAAATGTAGCTGTTGATGACGGGAATTGGGATATGACAATATTGGTAGATTTCGAAACGATACGTCTTCCTGTATGCGCAGAGCAAATGAAAAATGGGCCGCATCACACCACTAGAAAGAAACGCGTGGAAATCGGAGACTCGGAAAATGGAGGAAAATAGGTGTTTAATTAAAATAAAAATTGTCATATATTCTTTATTAAACTGATCCTGTTTTGACATCGATCTTCCTTCTTGGTTAGCTGTGCCCTTTCTGTATGATTTAACGGTCCTTTATGGACCTTCTGTGTTCTGTTTCTCTTCTACCCTGTGGTTTTACATCTCCTGGTCATGACCGTTTCCTTATTGCCGGGGTAGTGATAACTGCTTTCTTATCGAAGCTACTGAAGTGTCCGAGAGCTCAATAGGTTGACCTGTACGCGATGGTTATTTGACAGAAATAAAACAACCAATTTGTCGCATTTTTAAACGGCACGCGTTCTTTTATACAATCTCATAATGGGCGGTCACGTGTACTGGTTCAGCGTCAGTGTCCTTCTTTGGTTTATCGCGGGCGGAGGTAAACAGTCGAGCTCTGAGGTGAAAAATTTCTGAGGTGAAAAATTTTTCAACTACTTTAATTTACGACAGAGGGGATAAAATTGCTTATTTATTAATTCTGAACTATTATTTAGGATAAAATGTTCAATTGAGAAACGACTAGTCAGGTTACCTTAAAGAGTTTCTACTGTCTACAAGTATTAATTGTTGAAAATCTACAAGTGTATATCTTATATTTCTTATATTTCAGACCACTTTAGTTCTAAACTAGATAAATACGCAGTTGTATACATAATTAGTAGTAACCTTCGCATGTAACGAGAATCTAAAAGATGAACATAAAATGTACGTGACGTAAACTTTAAATGTAAGTGATAACTGTTGCCACAAAACCCTCGTAATTTTAGGGCTAACAAAGAAAAATGCTAGTTTTTTATGTCTAACAAATGTTTTTGTCAGATATAAGTAAAATGCCAATTAGTTTATACTTGGATTCGATAAACGTGTAAATATATCCCCCTTTATTTTATTACGGTGAACGAGATCCAATATTTGAAAAGAATTGTGTAGGCTGCACCATGCCGTATGCTTTTTTAATTGACAGCTAGCAAATTCAATAATCAATCACAATATGGTGGAAATGTCAGTGAAGATCGCAATGTATGTGGAAGTACTGGTAACTTAATAAAAAAGAATTATTAAACAATTACTGGTTAGCACTGTATAGCAAATGTCAAAAGTTAATAAGTTATACACAGAAGATTATTTCCAATTTTATTTTTGGTCGAAGTAATGTGTGTTGCCTAGATGCTAACTTAACAAATTGCATAAATAATGTTTTTAATTTGCAGGAGATACAGTTGTACATTTATTCGCACATTAATGTACATGTCGAGTATAGAAATAAATAAATGGTAAAAATAACGAACAATGAGCAAAACACAAAATTACGTTACACACAACATAACGACACATATTCCAGTTTCCTGTTTAAATTGCAAAACAAGACGAGATTTGCAGACCGAGAACTCGATTAACTCAATTAATCAAAAATATTTAGCCTTTCGTGAAAATGTCTAATTTTGCCAAATTGGAATAGACAACAGAGTATTTCGAAAATATTGAATTTGGATAATTTTAAAGATAACAAAAATTCTATACTGCAAACCAGATACGATGTAGAAATGATTAACCATTTACACTGTTCCATATATTCACAGCGTTTTAAAAAAGATGAATGCAAACAAATTCAGATATACCAATTGAAGGGCTAGGGAGAAGAATGTTTAAACCACTTATTTCTAGTATGGAGATATTGCAACTTTTATATTGTAATCAAATCCTGAAATCACAATTATGAAGTAAACACCACATTATTTTTATAGAAATATATTTACGTACAAACGTATTGCAATATGTAACTAAAAAAAAATAATGTCAACAGGTAACAAAAAAACCGCCAAAATTAGTAATAAATTGTGGCTTGTTGCCTTTTTCAACTTAAAACCTAATCCTATTAGTAGAAGACCGGCACCTTCGGCCGCCATCTTGGATTTTAGCGTCACAAGGATGCCCACGTGGAGACCATATTTTCCACCCTTATTTTTATGGTTTCTTTTCGAGGCCTTTTTCAACCCTAATTATTTTTACACACCCATGTGTGAGACCATATTTTCCACCCCTATGGTTTCTCTTCAGAGGACTTTTTCATCCCTAATTATTTTTACGCACCCACGTGTAAGACGTGTTTTTCACCCCTATTTTATAACTGCCCACGTGGGGACGCGTTTTTCACCCTATGGTTTCTTTTCGGAGGTCTTTTCGCCCTTTGATTATTTTTTGTTGTATTAAGAGCCTTATTGACAGCAATTTTGTACTTGCTCACGTGAGCGGCAGATGTAGGGGCTGGTCTTCGACTTGGGGTTGGACCTGGAGCTGGTCTTAGGGTTACTTTTGATGTTCATCTAATTAAGGTCCTTTTGGTTGTATTAAGAGCAGTACCCTGGAGGTTAGGCAAACGCACACGCATACGATGTTGGAAATTGCATAATTACCTAATAAGATATTATAATTAAAATTATCGATCCTATTGTTTTAAAATGGTCATATGCTATTGAGTACGTTCGGATGATCTTTTACCTATACGAGAAATGTCTAATAAGGACACGTGCAGGGCTTCGCAACTTGTTCTCGGACCTTCGCCCCCTGGCTGGAGATGGTATGGGAACCCGCACCTTATAAGACAAGTGTAGAGCTTAGCCCCTATCGGGGCCCCCTTGGTGCAATTGTATGTGGTTCTAACTTAATCTTACACTTGTAGGCCTTCGCCCCGTCATACAAAATTGTATTCTAATAAGGAGGCCCTAGTTTTGTAAGACAGGACTTGTATCAGGGTCCGAGCCTTAGCCCCTTTGAGTTAAAATTGATTTAACGCCATCTAGTGGCGTATAGACTAATGAATATTTTCTATAATAGAAGTTGATAATGCGTAAATCTCTCTTGCTCTATCTTGTTTCTCTCTCTCTCTCTCTTTCGGCTCTTTCACACACACACAGCACGCCGCGCGCGCGCACCACGCACGCACGCACGCACGCACGCACGCACACACAAACACACACACGCACATACGCACATCCGCACACACGACACACACGCCTTGACCCTTAGTGGGATTGATAATAAGCAGACATTCATAAATAAACCAAGTAGTAAATTGAGGGTTGAAGGAAAAATTATTATTTTATATTATTTTTCTTCAATAAATCAAGTGCTTATGCAGATCTGAAAATTAAACAAGTATTTTGTTAAAAGTGTTTAGTACAGCGGATAACATTACAAAAGTCTTATAAGCTTAAGGTAATCACTTAAGTTAACGGACCGAAAATTGTACACGTATCTTAAAGAAGTGGTGGTTTTATGAACGTTCGAAGTAAATTCGTACAATCGTCACCAAATACAATTCGATTGTATAAAAAGCAAGTAAGAGATTCGATATCGGAAGGAGGAGCGAATATACCCTTTGCGTTAAACGTGTATGTAGTGAAGAGCTAACATTTGTACATAAATACGATGTTATGCTAAATTAAAGAAAAACAAAAGGACCATGAAGACACGTGAATGAAGAACTGTTCGCGGGTGCGTTAAAGGAGTACGGTTGTTGTGCGTATGCCCAAACTGCTGGCCAATTTAAAGGCCGTTAGCAAATAATGGATTACGTATCACCGATTAAATGAACTACATATCATTCTGGCAAAAACTGATTAAATGACCTTTATTGTAAGAATTAGCTATAAGACTTATTGACGATTATTCATTTAAGTTAAAAAAATCAAGCTGTATCGATATTTTTGTGTATGTTTAGTTCTAATATTTGGGAATTTTTTAATTAGCGCTATTTGGTGGTTTCGACCGCGGTTGTGTAAATATTTATGCACAATATATGTACAGAGTGTTTAAATTATTTCGTTGTTTATTTGTGATATTGACTTGACTGGTTAGATATTTTTAATAATTGAAAATAATGTTTAAATTATTTTATTTTGAGATTAAGGATCGATCTGACATCTTGTTTGGCCAGATCGTTCACAAAACTTTAGTAAAATTTGGAAAGTAAAGCAGAACATTAATAACAAAATACTCCATTTTGATTTAATATTTCCATAAAACAGAACGTTTATATTTGAAGTGATAAGGCATAAATATATTTATGAATGTCTAACTACGATCACTAAAGCTGGTATTTTGATGAAATATAAAGAGATCATTAATGAGAAAAGCACTAATCATTCTAACGTTGAGTAGTTTTGATTGCGATAACGAATATCATTAAATCGTTTCGTTTATTCATTTTGTGTTAGAGGTTGTTCTAAATTGAGCACTGATTATTTATTTAATTTTAAGGTTCATTAACAGTTGCAGATTTGCGAGGGACATTTTAAAAACTACATAAGTTAACGTTTTTTTTTACGAATTGGAGTTTCTATTCATAAAGGGTGTTTTCAATAAGTTATAACGACCTGTGTATCACTAAATTTTCTGAAGTTTTGAGTTGATTTATTTGGAAGTCTGTTTGACTTTGAGAAGTTAGTGTATGAGTTTACTGAGTAGGCTTCAATCCTATTTTCTACAATCAAACAGGATTAATTTACTTCTCGCCTAAGACAATCTATTTTAGCAAAATTTAATATTGTTGTGGCGCCAAGAGATATCTTTCCCGGACTAAGCTGTATAAGTTGTGAATTTATGGTAAGTGTAAGGTGTTTGAGCTTGTTGTTCAATCATTTTACTCCCTATCTCGACCCCGCCCATTTCTACTGTAGCTGGCTTAGCAACCCGCTTACTAATGTAAGCATATGCGACGCCTAGTGCGGATTGGACTTGTAACACATGCCCAATCGAACCTTTCTAAGCCTAAGTCTTGTTCTTTTTGTGAAGGGCACTGTAAAGATCTTGTCCGGGTGCACCTGCAGTCCCTGATCGAGACACCATTTTTGTACTGTGGCGAGGGCATGTTGCATTAGGTCGCAAATAGTGGCTTCTTGCTAGTTAAGATGTTTACCATTCCGTCCAGGACTAGTGACCATAGGAGGGGGAATTATGCCGCCTTATGGATAACCCCTGCCTACAGCCACCAGAATAGTCCCCATTCCCAGTCTAGTTTTAATCGTTTTGCTTTCTAACATCGTTCTTATCCAATGCCTAGTGCACGGATCAATGTCCTTAGCCCTTGCTGCTTCATCAATGGACTTATAGGACGGACAGTTGAATACCCCATCAATGCCCATAAAGCAAACCAGGGTCATCTATTTTCTCAATCTTGGAGATTAAGCTGTGAGGGCGAACTCAATTGAAGGATCGTTCGTGTATGAATCTTGATTGATGTGTAAGGGCTTTTTCTTAAGGAATTCTTCCCTTATGCATTGCCCCACTACTCTCTCCATCGTTTTAAGGATAAAGGACGATAGGCGGATAGAGCGGTAGATCTTGCGTTGAGCCATAGGCTTCTTAAATGCCTTCGGAATAAAGACCACTTCTACCTTCCTCCAGTCTTCGGGGATATAACTTAGAGAGTAACTCCCTCTACAAAGTTCTACTAGTATGGACGTTATAATTCCGTCTTCTCCAGCCGATTTGTAAGGCTTATGAATATTAACATTAGTTTATGCGATGGGTCTATATGTTGTTGTAAAGTCAGGACATTATGTTTCTCTCTCTTTCTATGTTGTACTTCCTTTAGTCAGCTATGAATAAATGTAATTTATCTTATACTCTTTTAAAAGTAATTGTTTAATTATAAGCATGTTAAGGGAATATTGTAAGCTACAATTTCTGCTAAAAAACGCATAGATGTCACAATAGAAACAACGATTTTTTAAGGAACATATTTTACACTTTAAATAGGGTGGAGTAATCGTCAGGCTCCATGAGTTTAGTAATTCTAGATTGCGTTAACATTAAAAACCCATTTATTATTGTTCCAGTAATGAAAACATAATAAATGTATAAATACCAAAAATTGCTGACTTAGTGACTCGACTGTACTGCACCGCATAAACTAACCTTAATATTTAGGGAGTTTTAACCCAAATGTATAGAAAAATACATAAATTCTGCAAGATTTGAGCTAGTACTATTACACTGAAGAACTTAGAACAGTTAACACATTTTTCATACGTATTAGTTAACAAAAATTCCTCATCTAAAAGCATAACTCAAGTGTGTCATAAATTTAGATTGGTATTTTAACGTAATTCTGGTAAACATAACATCAAGTTTTAAGTCTAAAAATAATTTCGACACGCCTGTAAATGTTCTAAATAAATTCTACAATTACTCTACTTCTTGTTTAGTTAAAAGTTAAAAAAGATGGATCCTCTACTATTTTTTGATTGTTTAATGTATCTAAATTATTATTACTATTACATGTTTACAATGTCAAATATTGCTATATGGATTGCAAAAAATTTAAGTGACGTTTACGAAACACCAAATATTACAAGGGACGCTTACATTGCTGCCAGTTTAACAATCTCGGAACTTTTAAAACTAATTCTGTTTAAAAAATTTCGTTCAAGATATACAGGTATGACTAATTATTTATAATTGTGTTGTGTGTTTTTGTTTTTAGTGTATCATTCATTAATCACGCTTTTAATAGATTTTTGGCCAAAGCTTTGTAACTTAATGAATGAATTGTGAGAATAACTTTACTTGCTTAAACAATCTACCACTAAAATATCAATTTTTCTAAAAAAAAATAGGTTATTTTAAATGTAGTGTTTTTGGCACAAAAGATTAAACTCAACCCAATAAACAGAAAAAATAGAAACATTTTAAAAATAACTTGCTATTGTGTGCACGCATAGGTGAACCATATTTAAGTAACAGGAATTAACCGTCAGTTACCAGTGTTTTATGCTTAATCAAGAGATTTATAATATTATATTAAAATACAAGTACCTATAATGTTATCATCGGGCGAGTGCGAGTTTGTAACACGAGACGCAAAGCATCGAAACGTGTGTTTTGTACAATTTTTCTAATTCTGATTGTTATAAAACAATTTTAGAAATTGCAATTTGCTAATTTGCATTATTGTCAGATTGAATTTTTGTATGTTGGCTACACTGATAGTAAACTGACATTTAGAAATCGATAGAAATCGACAGTTTTTCGCACAATCTTTAGAGGTTAGGGCTATCGGCGGTATGGAAAACCTCAAAATCCAGGGTACCCAATGCTATAAATCGAAATGCGCCAAAAACTGCAAAATAAAGTTTGCGTTATGTATTATTATCGTTTTGTTTTCACCCCAAAACAGAACGATAATGTAAACTTTATGATACAGAATTAGAAAATAGTATAAGTCCAGTAGCAGATGTATTGGATTACTTCAAATTTGTAACATATTTTGTTATAATGTTGAAAGTACTAATAGGACGTTCATGGTATCTTATCATTTAATGCGCCTTGTAAGAATTCACGAAAAGTGAAGTGAAGGTTGTCTTAGACATCCTTTATAACAAGCTTCTCCCTTTTACGCAGAATTCCACTACGATTGTTGCCCACACATACTTCAAATTTGGATTCATCACTTTAGATAACTTTTTTTCAGTCTTGCTGCGTCCAGTTTAGACGATCTTTGGCCCATTGTAATTGCACCTTGTTTTGCGGAAAGAAGGTTGTAAAGCAACAACAATAATCTCCGTCAGATAGAGGTTTTCAAAGCCGCCTGCTTCTATCGCCATATCTGTAATACAGCTTAAGCATTCTAAATCTCAATTAACCAATTTTTATGGCTTATTTAACTTTGTATGAAAAACCTCTATAAAGGAAAATTGTCTAAAATTGAATGTTTTTTTTAAAAAACATGTTTTCTTGTAAAGTTGACCGTTACTAAGATATTGAAAAAATTTAGCCAAACATTTAAGTTCCACCTGTGAAATTTGTTGTCGCCAAATTATACGTCGCATCAAAACTTGAATAGACTATGATTAATTTATAATTTTAAAATCTACTTCGCGGTATTTATAATAATCTAAAATATGCAACTGTTTCAGAAATATTTTAAGAAAACAAAAAACTGTGTCTGTTTAACCCCCTTTTTGCACCCCTGGATTTCTTACAAAATCTAATCAGCTTTAAGTAATCAAGCTTAAATACCAAATTCGAAGTATGTACGTTTTATCGTTTTAAAGTTATCGTGGATACTAACATACATCCACACACACACACGCACACACACGTACCGCACACGCACATGCGTTATGATCGATCTCTGCGAAAATTTGTCGAACGTTGTAAAGTAAGGTAATAAGTCAATTTAACAACAGTGAAAAAATGTCGATTGAATAACTTTTTATACCTACATATGTATACATAGAAAGGTAAGAAAGGTAAGATAGATTTAATTAAAAGTTATCGTTATAAATATATAGCAATTAATATAATCCTTGGCGCATCTTTACTTTCCCATAACATCTTTTGGCGGACCTGTAGTAACTGTAGTTAATGCAATTAATTGCATCACATTTGTACCTTCATGATTCTGGAGAAGATGTGCCCCTAGTTAACTCTTTTTAATACGCTTTGAAACCGATTCATTTTCCATATAGGTTTCTAGAATCGGGTCTAGGACAATTCGCTGTCGCTGTTTCGCCATCGCCGATTCGCCGTTGAGACAGTTGGCCGTTGGTGAAATTCACCGTGTGCCAAATTCGCCATACAAATCATGCTGTTTGATTAATGCATTAATTTTCTGTGTTTTTGGCGTACCTAGAAACACATTAATTTTATATATTCGTCTAAAACATGTCCCGACGGCGAATCGTCCCTACGGCGAATTGGCGACGGCGAATCGGCGAAGACGAACCGGCGACGGCTAATAGTCCCACACTCCCTAGAATCGACAATCGTTACGCTTGATTTTAATAAACCGTTGTCTTTGAAAAATTCTCCGGAGCTAGTACCAACTCTATTCAAGCTCTATTCGATCTCTGTTTTTTCTGGCGAAATTTCTTCATAATGGAAGTGCGAAAACGTTTAAACTATTCCCAAAAAAAGATAAAGGACCGATTCGTCTAACCACCGATCCATTGCCATCACTTCCATTTTAGCTGAAGTCATAGTAAAAACCATTGGCAAATACCTTTTTCATAAAATCTAACAAACTCCTTAGTGACCAATATGGTTTTAAGCAGAGTCGTTGAACAGGTGATTTTCTTTCGTATGTGACCCAAGTTTAGAACAATACATTAGAAAGACCCGGTGAAACAGTTTAGACACTTCAAAAGCATTTAACCAAGCTTAGTATACGTGTTTACTTTCCAAACTCACCTAGTTTAGGTTAACTGATGCGCTCATCAATTGAGTTTTTAATTTTCTTGATAAAAGACAAATACGTGACATAGTTGACGGCTTCTTTTTAAAAGAAGTTGGGACAGTGGGTCGGAGCTTTCACTTTAAGTAACTAACCCGACCCATTGCTTTTACAAGCCAAATAAAAAGCACTACTTGACCTCCTGACAACTCTTTCTGCTACATAAGGTCTAAAATTTACCTCATCTAGATAATAATTTTTATCTCTGGGTTTCGTTCTGTCCAATACGCTTGCGGTATCGTTGACCGTATTCAAAAACGAGTGCTCAGGTTTATAAATTGTGGCTTTTTACTTCTGACATGAGGTCCTTTGAACATAGAGGAATAGTTTCAATTCATTCTTTGTACTGTCGGTATTACATATAACAACGGCTGCTGAATTACATTATTTGATATCCTCTCAGGCCACTATTGGTAGGGATACTCGGTTTGCTGATACACATCATCAACATTCAGAACAAATTTCAAGTTTCGTATTAAACGGGCGCAATCTACATTTTCCTACACGGCTATTAAACTTTGGAATGATCTTCCTAGTTCCCGTTTTTCTCTCACTTATGAAATATCTGCTGTGAAACAATATTCAACCTTTAATCTACAAAGTGGAAATAAAAAAATGAAATAATACAGTTTTTACGATAAATTTGCAAACTCTTTTTGTCTTCTTCTTCTGTTTATTTTAGACTTCTTGGTCTGCCAGTTTTGCACTCGTCGAATAGTATATTGTGATGTGGACTGCCAGTTGTCCTTCCATTTCTTAGGTAGTCTGCTTGGTAAATGATTGCCTTCTGGTTTCCTTCCAGTACTATTCGAGGCAGTCTACTTCCTTCCATCATTTTCACATGATCATAACATCCTATTTTTCTTTGATTCTCTGATGTCTGTATTCCTTATCCGGTCTCTTCTACCAAGATGGTACATTTCGCTAACTCTCAGCATATACCTAGTTGTGGTTGTGTTTTCGCGTGTTTCTATTCCATATGTCAGGATAGGTCTTATTCATGTTTTGTAAATTCTTATCTTGCTGTCCCTTCGCATGTATTGGTTTAAGCATGCGACCTCTCTTAAGCATGCTGATAAGGCTGCCGCTCTATTGATTTGGTTGTTAGGTTCTTCACTGGGTCCGGACTGCTGGATATGTCCGTTTTCAAGTATTTAAACTGTCCAATTTTCTTAATTGGTTTGTTTTCTACTAACGGTTTACACCTGATTGGACCTTTGGCAAATGTTATGGCTTTTGTTTTATTGATGGATATGATTATGTTCAGTCGTTGGCTTACTTGATGGAATTTAAAGAGCTGTTTTTGTAAATCATCTTCTGTTCCTGCTGATTGATGCGTCGTCGGCATACCATGCTGATTCTAATCTGGCTCATCCTATATCTCAAATCCAATGATAAACTTCTATGATTTCATCCATTAAGGGATTAAACAGGACTGGGCTTAGACTTTCTGTCTAATTCCACCTGGTGTTGAAATGTTGGTAGTTGCGTGTTCGCCTGCTTTGATCTTTGTAATGTTTCCTATATTTAAGGTTTGGATTAATTTTACGATGTTGGATGGTGTTCTTTTTTCTATTAATATTCTTAGAATGTCTTCTAGACGCACTCCGTCGAAAGCCTTCTCAAATCCATAAAGCAGATGTAAGCAGGTGTGTTGAATTCTATAGGCTTTTGTTTTAGCTCCGTGATGATGAATAAAACGTCTGTAGTTGATCTATTTTTCCTAAAGCCTTGTTGCTCCTCTCTATTCTAGATTTGTGTTTCTAGTTTCTCCTTCAAAATGCTGATATGCAATTTTGGTAGATGTGCTTAGGAGTGTTATTCCTCTATAATATTTTGGGCAGGTCTCTTGTTACTTTTCGAAAATAGGTATTGTGTACTACTCTACCAGACTTCTGGAAGTTGTGCTGTGTTGAATACAGTCAGTAGCTTTCTAGTGAGTTTCTTCCCACCATATTTAAAAGGTTCATTGGTTATGTTATCCACACCGTCTGCTTTTCTATTTTTTAGCTTCTTCAGTTTCACTTCTAGCTCTTCTTCGGTCATTGTTATTTTCACTGTAGTTTCATATTCTTCTGTTTCGATTATTTCTTCAGTATTGTGTGGTTGCTTGAAACTACTCTGTCAAGTTCTTTTGTTCGTGTGTATTCATTTACGGGCTTTCTTCTATTTATGAGTAATTTTCATATTTTCTTCTGTGTTCGGTGTAGGTCGCGGTCCATGTCGCTTGTAAATTTGCTCCAGTGTTCTCGTTTGATGGCCTTAATTTTAAAGTTGACTCTATTTCTGACTTCTACATGTGTATATCCTGTGTTGTTCTTCTGTTGGTGAGCTTTTATAGGTTAGATAGCTTTTCTTCTGCAACTTCTTCACAGAACCACTGCTTGGTGTGGTTGTTGGCGTTTATATTAATTTTGCGTTTCGCCTATAGCTTCGTTTGTCGATTAAGGGCTCTCCATTTTCGTTAATCACGGGTTCATTACACTTTTGTTTTAAATTAGGAATTTTTTCATTACCTTTGCGAGCATTGAGATCTCCGAAGATTATGATTGTATGCGTATCACTTAATTCTTTGTAATCCGTTCAAAATGAAATCAGCAACATTGTAAAAAGGTCGATAATAATCTAGGTCAGATAGTTTAAACCTTCTTTCAAATAGAGGTTAATGGACATCTAGATGCTAGCCTAAAAAACAAATTCCAATGTCAACCGCTTCTAGAAAATTATTTGTAATACTATTTACGCATTTTAAACCTTATTTAATTAATTCTTAAGGCTTATTTGGCTTTGGTATAAGAAATTTTATAAACAAAAGTTATGTAAAAATAACAATCTTTAAAAATTATGTTTACACATTTTCCTATAAAGTTGATTGTTATTGAGATATTAAACAATATTGAACGAACAGTTAAATTCCACCTTAGGAATTTTTTTGTCGCTAAAATACGCATCGTATCAAAAAATTGCTCGGGACATAATTAATTTGTTATTTTAAAACCTGTAAACTTTATATCTTTGAAATATGCAGTTGTTTCAGAAATATCTAATAAAAACAAAAAAACTGCGCTTAATAAACCCCTCCTCTCCACAACTGGATTTCTCCCAAATTCAAATCAGCTCCAGTAGAATGAAATCAACCTGAAATATGTAATTTAAGAACGTACGTTTTGTCGCTCTGGGGTTACTGTTCATACTACTATACATTCATCCACACGCACACATGCACGCATGCACTTAGACCTCGCGCACACACATTCACACTCACATTCACACTCACACTCACCCTCACACTCACACACTCACACTCACACTCACACTCACACTCGTACTTACACGTACATTCTTACTTACACTCACACACACACACACACACACACACACACACACACACCAGCACACACACACAAACACACACAGCTACTTACACTCACACACACCACACACACCCACCCACACGCACTCACGGACACACACACACGCACACATACACACAGTATATATATATATATATATATATATATATATATATATATATATATATATACGCTGGCACGTAAGCACACATGTACAGACAAATATCGGCTAAACTTTGTCAAGCGTCGTAAAACGAGGTAATGCGTTGATTCAGCGATAGTGAAATAAATGTTTATTGATTAACCTGCTGTACCTACATATGTGTGTGTAGGCTGGAAGATAGTCGCTCATACGCATCTCTTGACAGTCCAATATCCCCTATGAATCTTCTCTAGCGTTTCGAAATGCTTCAGGTACGAAACGTATTCTATTATTTTATGAAATGTTATGTTTGTAGTTTCGTCAAAATCCTATTGTTATGGACGCTCTTTGATGGAGGCATATTTATACGGAATACCTAAAAATCTACGCATATTTTATGAAACCGAGAATTGAAATTATTACACACAATATACATTTTGTCCTAATCCTCCACGTCGCTAATTGATTTTTCTTTGCATGAAGCACTCTTTCTTATTGGAAATATGCATTGATTGAGTTTTTTTTCTTTCTTGGCCTTACTTTTTCGTACTTTCGTTTAGTTTGGTCTTTTTTTAATCATTTTGTTGACGAAATTTCACTTGGTTTTCGTTCTGTTATCTTTTTGATTTTGCGATTGGTTTAAAAGAATTGAGTGTTGTATAAATATTCACACCTTCGGACTGTTGATGGTATTTTATCATTACCTTATTACCTCCTGGTCTGATTATAACTATTTTCTATCTAAAAGACAATGCATTGGGAAGCAGTTTTCAAATCACATCATTAGTAAAAAATATTAAGAAAACGTGTGTTTGGCTATGCAACTACGACAAAACAGATTAACTAAAATTTTAAAATGCTTTTCTCTAGTAATTTTATGCTCAAAATAGTATCCAGGACCACAAAACCACTTTTAACTGTCCAAATAGCTATAAACTGGTTAGTGGACGTGCGCGAAAAGAGCAATTTCATCAGTCACATGCACGATTCGATTGAAGAAGACAGACGACTAAATACCTCGCAGTCGCTTGAAAATGTCCATAGCACCATACGACATCTCAGTTTAAGTCACTTACAAGTTTTTTGCGTAATAAATTTTTAGTGTACTTTGTTACTTGCAACTAATTCTCCATAAACAGTTTTCATTTAGTATACACTTTAATAAAGGGTTATAATTTACTCCTGTCTTCTTTCCCTTCTTATACGTGATTTAATTAAACCATAAATAATCATTTTTCGTGTTTTTACAGTACAGCCGTTTATATTAAAGCTGTCTGTGGCACTACTATTCTGAATTAAAAAGTTTAAATCAATTTATTAAAGCAATCTCCTCTTCAATTTAATTATTGGACTTCACATAATATTTAGATACTAGATCCCGATTGGGTCAACATTCACCCTGATGACCGATATGTCATTTTTAATGTTCACACTTAATACCATTCCATTAATACCTCTAACCACATGATTACTTTCCAACCCGGCAAATTCAAAATTGACCACTCAAAAACCTCTCTTGAGAGCAGGATATGTACACTCTTCAACATCGACAGGATTTTTTCGGTACGATTCAACTTTTATATTACAAATTAAATCAATTTACGCAAGGAAGTAGAACACATCTCCTTTCGTTATAAGTGTCCTTTTCTTTCATATACTACAGGACGTCGTCACGACAACTTGTAATTAAAAATTCATAAACCTATTTCAAAATATTATATAATAGTGCTGAAATTTACTCCACGTACTCTTGATAAACTAACTAAACATTGTGTAACGTTTTTTTACGAAACGTTTGTGCAAAATACTATTTGCTTAAATACATATTTAACATGTTGATTCATCTAACAATTTTATTTTACGTCATAACATAAATACGTTTGCCCACTTTAGCCCTGCGGCGCTGTCGGTTAGAGTTCTTCACTAAACAAAGTCCAGTGGTAATCGGAAGTGACGGTAACTACTATAACCGTGCAAAAACCAAAGATGTACGTAATATTTTTGTCTTTTGATCATTTTTCATTCAAAATCAAATTCTTTAAGCATCCTATAATTTTATTCTATAACTACATATTCTTATAAACGACACTATACCACACACCAGAAATCCTATCTAAAGAAATGAAAAAAAAATTTTTTGTACAAATAGTAGTCTACACGATTCGTCTACACGATTCGTTATTTACACTGTACGAGGTAATCCTAATAACTTAAAATATCCTAACAAGTCTCCGTCGGGTCTTTATTGCATATCTGGAATTCATGTAGTTTCACAAAACTGTTGCAAAAGCTAACCTTTCTTGCTTTTTTTCTCCTCTGGTACTATTTGGAGAGATACAAATAGGAATGGACTGCTGCTTTGCTTACATTTTAGTATAGAAGGTGAGTCAGTCCTAATTCATTAATTTTAAAGGCTCATTCATAGACGGCGTCAACGCAAGTCATTTGATTGTAGAAACCTATCACCGGAAATCGAGAATCATGAGCAGCGAAAGCTGTATTTTCAGTTGAGTCGTCCAAAAAAATTAATACGCTGCGAAGAATTTACAGGGTACGATTTTTTGTGTAAACAAGTACTTAACTTACCCCGCGGATACACCACAGCAACTGCTGGATCAACTGCAAAAGTTCAGGTATCAATGTAGTCAGTCAATAGTAGTTTCAGAAAGGAAATTAAAAAAAAAACATTGGTACTTTTAACTGTCAAATATTATTAATATTTTTCCCAAAATATTAACTCTGGCCATTTTTCTACTAAATTAATTCACTTGTTCAAAACTAACTGCAAAAAATCTGTTGTGGCAGAACATAACTTTCTTATGCCTATCTCGTGGTGCATCAGCAAATTTAGGCAAAAGTTCATCAGTCGCAATACCAATATTTTTATTTAGTTATATTTGCGCTTATATTAAATGTACAAAACAGATGTAATGTATTTTTTAAGTTATCGCTCGCGCATGCGTACATGCACGCGCATTCGCACACGCATACACACACCCACACACACGTTCTCGACGCGCACCGCCACGCCCACACCAACCACCACACCTACACACACGTAATGGTCTAGATGGTTTTTTAAATGCTGAAAACGTATAGCTCCGTCTCAAACTCGGTATCGAGTGTTCTCACGAAAACAATACTTTACTTATGGCTAATAAAGTAAAGAATTAGCATTCGGACATATCTATATGTTCCCTTTATGGCGTGGTCGCAGCATTCCGTATTAAAAATGATAATGAGTTGTGTTTAACAACAATTTTGGTTTCATTTATAACAGTGATAAGTGCTATTTTGAACAGTAACTTACCCACTAGACGGTAAACTTTTGTTTTGTTAGAAACTTGTATGTGATTACAGTAGCCACTCTTTTAGAGACAACCATGGCTACTGCTTTTCACATCTTTGAAAACCTACTAAAAATTATAGCAATTTTGACTTCTTTCAGACACGCTAAACCACAGTACGACAAGATGTAAAAAATAGTGGTACTGAAAATGTGAGTGTGACAAAACTCATTCTTGGAGAACTTTCTGCTAAGCAGCTATCATACACAAAAGATATAGACGCATATGGATTGGTGAAATCATATTTTAGGGGAATTACATATGACGACGTATTATACCATAAAAGGATATTCTCAAGTAAAGAGCATCAAGAACAGTATAAATATCATATGGTTTTGCAGGAGTCGTGACAAAAAAGTGATTCCGATGTCTTAGACGGGTGGTAAGGTAAACGTTTCACCCGAGCAGCAGAAGTAATATCACTGAAAATTTGATTTTTTAAGTCAGCAAATTGGTTACCAATCTTAAAATTGCTATAAAAAAACATAAGTGTGATCCCTTTCAAATTTACAGCATTAAAACAGCATTGGTAACAGTGAAAAATCCAAGAACCTCTATTCACTTATTCCTCCCTGCTTCTGATAATGGGAAATCATCTTACACGTACTACATTGCAATTGAATAACCTTAGAAAGATCACGTTTATTCCCATGTAAGACCATCTTGATCAATGTATTCACGACCTTTTGAAAAAAGATGTTAAGGTATTTGTAGAAATGATCCTCAGATTGAATAACGACCAGAGACACAAGGCCAGTAATTCTGTTTTGTATTTGATAAAACTTTACTTGAGTAACACAACTTTTTCTTACCCAAATTGATTTGGGATTCCACTGCACAAGGTGCAATATTCTTCTGTTATCTTTCTTCTTTGGACAGTTCGGCACTGTTGTAGTCACCAAAGCTTGATTAAACGTGTCGAAACCTCTTAGAAAATCAGCATCCTAACTGAAACATTTGCTTTCTTTTGTTAATTTTGTTAACAGTTTTGCTATATTGAAAATCCTGTGACTAACCGGCGAGAGTATGCCTGGGAAATGTTCTACTATATGCTTGTTTTCAATCTATACCAACGATGAGCCGTAGTGGCATTGTTCATGTCCGCTGTAATCCCATCTTCAAACATTAAACGATCGAGGTACTTGATTTGCGGCTGTATATTAGCGATGGGAGCTCGCCTTCAGAGTTCTTCAGATGCTTACCAACTTTTAACAATAATGTGTTTCCTGCAACATTGTTGATAAAACACTTCCTAAACTTGCACTTTCCATCCAGTTAGTTTTTGATACAGCTTAGGTAAGTGTGACATTGGTGCCAGTTAATCCAACTTTCTATGATGCTTTTCAAGATCTATAAAATCTATAAACGTTACATCGTGCTTTCGACCATACGTCACCTAAAAACTTTTGTTATACTCGGACCATGGGCAAAAGAAGTCTCCGCGTAGTTGATAATACAGTGAGGGTTTTCTTCCAAACCAAGATTTTGATTCTTTTCTTCAGGACGACCTTATTCCAGGTTTTGAAGGCCCTGAGCGAGTTTCAGGTTTGGTTGGCTAAAACTACTCTTCCTCCACTTATGATATCTCGAAAGAGGTATTTGAACAGATGTTGAGGGCCTTCGAATCGTTTTATTTGAGTTATTGATGTTATTTAGAGCTTATTCAAGCTATTCTCAATCCTTTTGGTAATAGTTCTATGTGAATTTCTTGACGTCTAAAACACATAAAGATATATTGACTTCCATAAAATTGCACACCTAGAATTTATTCAACGATTTTATTGTCAACCATGTCTTTCATTAGAACAAACGATTAAAAGAACAAAAACTAAAAATGTTTTTTCAATAATGAGTTGCTCCGCCACGATTTGTAATGCACTCATTTAGACGGAGTGGCATGCTATCAATCAAGTGATCTATAGCTGCCTGTGGTATATCAACCCAAGCTTCTTGAATCCGTAGCCGGAGATCGTGTAAGTTATCTGGAGCGCGTGGTAAATTACCCAGTCGCCTTCCGACCTCATCCCATCATGTTGAATGGGCGACAAAGCAGGCAACCGAGCAGGCCATGGGAGGTCGGCAATGTTAGCTTCTTCCAAAAACGTGTTATAGCCATTGCCGTATGAGGGCGCGCATCATCCTGTTGAAAATGGGATTTTACAGCCCCTGAAGATATGGAAGCGCAACGGGTTCTAGCACATTGGCAATATAACCAGCGGCGTTTAAGTTGCCATCAATGAAGACCAAAGGTGATCTGCAACCGTAACATATTGCAGTCCATGTCATCCCTCTTGTGTGAGGGCTGTGTTGCGTTCCACAAAAACAAAACAAAATCGGGACTCGTCACTAAACACAATTTGATGCCATTCTTGGGCATAATTCGCCTGCGTAGACAGTGAAGTGGTGTAAGAGGAAGACATAAAATGGACGATATGAACGCAGCCCATAAAACCATATCCGGCGATAAACAGATGACATTGACATTCTGGGTCCTACACCTCTCATCCAATCATTTGTAATCGATCGAGTTGTTGAAAATCTGAAAAGTCTTAAGCCTCGTTCTTCGCGATCTGTAGTCCTGCGGGGACGTCCAAATCCAGGGTGATGTTGTTGCACCCCTTCCTCGGACCATTTAGACCAACAGCTCAATACAGTTGTAACATTTCGGTTTACACGACGAGCAATTTCTCTTAGCGAAAGTCCGTCCTCTCTCATGCCAATAATACGGCCACGTTCAAAATCAGTCAATTGGGAAAAATATTGATGTTGACGTACTCTTGGCATTGTTCCTAAGCTCAGAACCAAATTGTGAACAAACAATTTGCAAAATTGACAATTAATTACACACTGATTGGTTTATTTCTTCAAATTTATTGTTACCAAGTGCAAAGGAAAAAACAAAAAAAAACTACTAACTAGATTTTATTCAAATTTTAATCGTTTGTTCTAATGAAAGACACCGTTGACGAAAATTCCAATAAAATCGTTCAACAGATTCTAGGTGTTGCAATTTTTATGGAAGTCAGAATATATTGTTTTATGGAAACAACGTTATTCTGTAGGGTAACTGTACCATCGACAAACCCAGTTATCCAAACACTACAGCAATTGGGCCAATCCGTAATCTTGAACACAACTAATCCTTAAAACATAATGTACTAACAGTAAATTAAATTATAAAATGTGTGCACAATCCAAAGACTTTTATCACCAACATGACATACTGAACTGAAATAAAAATACCCCTTGTTCTTGAAGTTTCTATAAAGCGGTGTTGCCAATGTGCCATTAAACTCCTCAAATTACTGTCCTAATGAATATCAGAACGCACTCTCGATTTACTATAACAGTTTTACAAATAATTTCTTTCCATGGCCCCCCTTAAAGTTTTTTATCGATATGCATGTCGAAGCAGTAAAATAATCCAGTAATATGTTGCAAACCCTTCCTATTCCGAACTTCAAATTTGTCGTAGGTCAACCATACTAATAATAAACTGATAATAAATCGTACCATTCATATAACCATAGATCGTTAATTCGAGGAGGAAGGACCATTATGTTTGTTTGTTTCCTAATTTTTAAGTAAATATTACGTTTTAATATTTACTTACTTACGATTATTTATACTTTTTCTACTTGATACTACAATATCAAACTATTTATAGAGTGTTTCTCAACATAACCGTTTTACAGAGCACCAGTCATATTATGTAAATCTCACTCATTTACGCACTTTAATATCATTTTTTTATAAATTCATGTTGATATATTCATATTGCAACTACACTGTAAACATCTAGGTACTTAATAGAGAATGAAATACTGTAAATTTCCCTAGCACAATCAAAGGTATAGATATTGTTGTGATTAGAGACTTCCTGCAATTAAAGTACTATGAAGGTATGCTTAGGACGATTCCTCTTCCCAGTTCGTGGGAACACTGAAAAATCTTGAGCCCTTTCTCAATCCGCAGGAGGTGGTAGGTGGGGGGTTGGAGTGCCAGTCCTATGCGGTTTGTCGAAAACTTTGCAACATGCGGTAACATGACATATACGACCTATCACGTCGGCATTACGACAAATTTCGCCTATAGGGGGTTATAGGGAATGGAAGTCAAAGAAAAACCACTACTCTCGTCAAGATCTTTCATTAGGGTACCATGAAGGTGTTACCCTTCATTTCCTGGGAACACCAAATCCGCTAAGAAACTTCGTCGGAGGGCATTTGGAATGATAATTCGATGAGGCTTGTCGAAAGCTTTTCAACGGATCGTCGAATGGCGATTCTACAACCTATCGTTTCGGAATTATGACTAATCTTGCTTATAAGAGGTCTTAGGGGGAAAATGCCTCTTTCGTCGAGACTTTTCGTTTGAGTACCATCAAGGTACTTAACCCCCCTTCCATTTTCTGGAAAAAAAAATGGACTAAAAAACTTTAACTTTTTCTCAAAGGAGTGGCCGGGGTAAAGGGGGAAGTAGATTAGTTGGATGCGGCTTGTTGAAAGCTTTCTAACAAGCAGTCGCATGACTAACTATCGTTTCGTAATTCTGACCATTCTCGCTTATAAGAGGTCGCAGAAGATAAGACTCGATGAAAAAATATCTCTTTTGTCAAAGCCTTTCGATTGAGTACCATTAACGTGTAACTATCACAATTTACCCCCTCTCCCCAACACATTTTTTTGAGAAGACCAAATCCGCCGAAAAGCTATGATTTTTCTCAGGAGAGGGGGTGTCGGGTGAGTGAAATGGCACAGTTTGATGCGGCTTCTCGAAAGTTTTCCAACGCATGGTCGCATGACGATCTACTTTTTAGGAATTATGACCGATCTCGCTTATAGGAAGTCAGAGGTGATGAGAGTTGGTGGAGAACCACTCCCTTTGTAGAGACCTTGCGTTAGAGTAGCGTCAAGGCATACATTTTTTTTTAAATCTCCCCTCCTTAACCCCTTCTCCCAACTTTGAACAGTCGCAAAAACAAAGTTTTCTCACTGCAACAATCCTTGTAATCGTAGGATCTCCTTAACATTTATTTATTGGACAACGAAGTCGTGCCTTTGGATATTTGTCCATTAAAGTCCTTGCATAAATAGCGATGGCGACATCCTTGGTCATTTTTAATTTGACACAGTTTTAATATATAAGCATTTGTGACATCTGTTAACCACATAGCGCAGTTTGACTTGTTACTGCCATCGTAACATAAATATGAGGCCGTCACCAAAAAAATTCAAAAATTTGTTTACTGAATTAATAACGTTAGCATTGGGTGTTACAAGTTTAGAAGCTTTCTTTACAAGTATTGCAGTTGTAGGCTACAGTTAAGGTCTGTATCCACAGTTTTGTTGCATCAAATCAAAAGCTCCAATACCTATTTGACTGTGAGTTCGAATTTAATGGTTGTATTACTGAAAAGTCTTTTGTATTCATTGCCACCTTAGATCCCGATGGCAGACTGTGTTTCGTCGGGTTTCATATGCTTACCTTTTAATACAAATACTGAAAAAATTTAATTTTCCAATGAATTCCCATAATAAAATGTCTCAACGAAAGGAGTGATATCGGTCATAACTGAGAAACAGTAAGTACGTTGTGCGACCGACTACTCGTTGTAAAGTTCTCAACAATCCGTATCGAACTGTCTCTCCGGACACCCCTTTCAGAGTGAAAAAGAGTTAAGCTTTCTCAAGTTAAAGTTTACGGATTGGATCTCCCAAGAAAATTGGAGAAATATCTTTTAAAATGCCATCTTGCTGTTCTAATGAAAGATCAGTATTTTTCCACCAACTCTTATCCAGTCCGCTATCATATAAGCAAGATCCGTCATAATTCCGAAACGATAGGTCGTATACCTCATGCGACTACTCGTTGAAAAGCTCTAGATATGTTCGTCATAGCATGAGGTGTCAAGTACATTGCTACTCCGTCTTAAGATCATGTATTATTTATAATTATGAACACTGTAGAAAATATGGATAATGGTGTAATGCCAGCCACCAGCGCTGGCCATATTAAGTGACACAATTGACGTGAACCACGCATTTAATTAGAAAAATATATATTTCTTGCAATATACTGTCCATATTTACTCTAAAAATATTTCTAAGGCACTCTACAAAAATTATTAACAATAATTTGTTGAAAAACATTATCAAGAAATTTAAAGAAATTTGAGAATCCAGTTGTACACGTTGTGCACTCATACCACCTCATACAATGTAAAAGCGACATTAACCTTCAACTATCGGAACTGATAACACCTAGTGATCAGTGTTTCGCTTACACATAGATAATGTCCGACTTGTCATAGTTTGTTCGTTAGAATTCTATGGACAACTTACTTTATAAAAGAAATTGTCTACTCTGGTACAAACCCTTAAATTCCATACGTATACTTCTACACACACGGCTACAAATTTTTACTACTTAACAGTTTGGGTAATAAATAGAGGATTTTGTGCCTTATGCTCAGTCGTAGATTAAAGTGGGCCAGGTTCATAAAATTATCGATCTGCCTTATTAACCAAAAAATATTTACATGTACGTAGATATGTTCGCTTTAAAATTGGAGTTACTTGATCTTGAAACTAATTGTTAAATACTCGGACGCCAACTTGTTTTTAAATATGGAATAAAAAAGTAAACCAGTATACAATAAAGTTAAAAGAAAATTTCTACATTAACAAATTTATTACAAAACCTATATTTAATTATAAACAGAAATACTTAATGCCAATGTTAATAACGTTATAATCTAAGGAATACTTGAGTAATTAATGGAATCAGAACACCTTGCTCTTGGTCACACTGTAGATAACGAAATGGATGCCTGCTGTGTCAGCGTTTTGAAAAATTGTTGCGTAATATTACTTCTAGTTGAAATAAATCTAGATGTGTATGCTTAATAATTCCCAAATGAATAAATTTCACTTTTGATTAATCGTACTAACACGGTAAATGGGATTAACAGTAAAATAATTAATTGCGTAGATGTGTTTCAACGTGTAAAGGTGAAGTTAAAGTAAAAAATAAAACGTAAACGTAAAAGTAAAAATAAAAGTGCCTGAAATGCAAACGTCTCAAACATTGCAAAATAACCATAAAATTTATAGCACTTTTAATAAAAAAATATTTAACAAAGCAAAAACGGATGCTACATCCACCTTCTTAAATCAACCAAAAACGACGCTAAGGTAGTCTATTGCGCATTAACATGTCCGAAACTGAATGTCCTAACGATATGCGTACGAGATCGAATTATTAACAACACGTTCGAAGTTTGTTACACTCTTTCACTCATGTTTACTGTTCGTACTGGTGCATCAGAACGGTGTGATTATTACTACAGCTACTCAACCTGTAATCTACTTAAGAGATTTACATGTATAAGAGATAGAGAAATAAGGAATTACCGTAAATCTGAGAGAGAAACAATGTGTCAAGGTCAAGGCGACACCCTTATTTAAGGTCAAAATCCTGGAATCAGGTTATTGATTTAGCTAAGAAGCAAATCCAAAGTTTCATGGTTACCGACTTAGTCCAGAAGCAAACCCATTAATCTAGCAAGACACAAACCGGACGTGGAGTTATTTAGCATAAAATCAAGGTTTATTAAAATCTTCAGGTTAATTGTCTTATCACAGAAATAAAACCACAAACCTAGCTATGACACAAACTAGATACGGTGTTAATTGATCTCTTCATATGGGTAAGAGATGGAGAATATTATACTTTCAAAGATATAGTTTTTAATGACCTCCACCACTCTTGCCCAGGCTAGAACCGCCGATAACGATATTTTATTTTAAATGTATATTGCCCTATCGCTTATGGTGTAATGTTAGTCTGTCGTTGAAAGCTGCGTGAATCTTTTTTAACAGCTTCGTTCGAGGTACATGTAAGACATGGTGTGAAAGACACTGCACGGTACAACAATGTCACCGACTAGCAAATACAATCAAAGAAAGCATAGAAGAAAAGAAAGTCTGCGCTGCTGTCTTCCTCGATACATAGCAGGCATTCAACAAGGTATAGGATGAAGGCCTATTACATAAAATGAAGATGCATCTACCCAGTCAAATGTACCTAATCCTAAAATCATACCTTGAAAAACGCTATTTCCAAATTAAAGTAAACAATACATTTTTCACATTCCACCCCATCCAATCCGTTGTACTCTAAGACAATGTCTTTGGACATACCCTCTACTTAATCTTTACGGCCGATTTACCCACTACAGAAGTAACTACAATAGCTACGTTGTATCATCAGATACTGAATCTGCCAGACGCTCTGTGAAGGTACAAATCACATAAATACGCTACAAGATTGGTTTCGAAAGTGAAAAATTAAAATAAATAACGATAAATCAGCGCAAGTAACATTTACAACCAGGCGATGTAATTGCCCTAGTGTCACTTTAGGCAACGACCCATCCCAGAGAAAATGGTACTCAAATACCTTGGGCTTCATCTCGATAAAAAGCTCATTTCGAAAGATCACATCAAGACCAAAAGGACCCAACTTAACTTAAAAGTAAAATAAATGTCATGGCTACTAGATAAAAAGTCAAAATTATCATTAGAAAATAAACTGCTGATATTGAAAATAATCCTCAAACCAATTTGAAGCTATGGCATCGAGCTTTGAGGATGCACCAAACCAAGCAACACCAAAATACTACAAACTTTTTAATCTAAAACATTGCGAATGGTAGCTGATGCTCCTTGGTATGTGTCAAATCAAACTCTTCATGCGGATCTTGGAGTTCCCTTCATAAAAGATATAATCACTATACATGCCAATAAATCCAGAGCAAGAAATACTGACCATGGTAATCAGCTAATAAACGAGCTTTAAAATGAAACACTAGTAGGAAGGCGACTAAAAAGAAAATTGCCAGAAGATCTAGTAACTTAGGTGCCTATTAGTGAACCGTCGATGGATGGTATCTAACTCACGTCAAGCCTCCCTCAGAACATTTGCTTGTTACTCTGTATAATATTAAATTTTGGAGTAGATTGTAAATTTTCAATGTAAATAAAAAAAGTATAGATCTCAGTACACATACGATACATTTTGTCAACTGTCCGAATACGAGGTCAATAGGAACATTTTCCCATGGTTCCGCCAAATCAGAAGTTATTCTATTGTAAATCTTTGCGTGGGAATTAAAATGTACAACCCTTTGGGAAACTGCTTGTTTTTATTGGAAAGTGCTAACCCTTGCTTTAACCACGCTCCAATGCACTCTGTTTCTTTTGCAAAGATGTTAGCAAATGCATTGGATACTTTACAAAACAGATGTTGCATTGTGTTGAATAATTTGTTATAATGGGTACATCGAGGTGAATAAGAAACAAGCAAGCTAAGATAAGTGTAGTTATACATTATCATAAGTTCTGTATTATAAGCGTTTTGTAACTGTGGTTTCCTATTAGTGGAGTTGATCGGCCTATTTCCACAGTTTATGCTTTTTGAGCGCGACGTTTCGGAAGCGGACTCTGATTCCGTCATCAGGCTTAGTCCTGAGAAGGACTGTTCACTTGAGTCGAATTCATATGTTATATAATTTTTCCCAAGCACTTGACTACTCTCAGATTCGAACTTGGTACCTTTCACTTACTAGTCTGACACCTTTACCAGTGAGCCACTGAGTAATCCTATATATATATATATATATATATATATATATATATATATATATATATATATATAAACTTTTCGTGGTTTCGCAGAAGTTTATTGCGCATGTTAAACTCTTCGCGCATTATTGGAATCCATATGGGTTTCATTTCTACACTGGCTTATTGGATTTTCTTCTAGTGCGATGTATGTAGCTTCTTTGAATTTTCGACGAGTTGTGTTTTCGTCTTTTGCCACTATCTGTATATTATCCTAGTGTGTAAATGAAACCCATATGGATTCCAACAATGCGCGAAGAGCTTAAGCGCAGTACACCTGCGAAAGAAGTTACTGCGCAACATGCGCAATAAACTTCTGCGCAACCACAAAAGTTTAATTATATATATATATATATATATATATATATATATATATATATATATATATATATATATATATATATATATATATATATATATATATATATATATAATTACTCAGTGGCTCAGTGGTAAAGGCCAGTAAGTGAAAGGTACAAAGTTCGAATCTGAGAGTAGTCAAGTGCTTGGGAAAAAATTAAATATAACATATGAATTCGACTCAAGTGCGAAAAAAATCCTTTTCAGGACTAAGCCGGATGACGGAGGCAGAGTCCGCTTCCGAAACGTCGCGCTCAAAAAGCATAAGCTGTGGAAATAGGCCGATCAACTCCACTAATTATCATAAGGTACTAAGCACAGAGAAAAAATAATATATTATGTAATTTCGGAATTCACTCCTATTAATTATGTAGTGGTAATAGAAGGTTATAAAAACAAAAAGAACGTACACATTTTGAAAAAATGTTACTGTTTCGGTAGAGGACCGCCCTCTCTGGCACTTAGGTAAGTTACCTGTGCTTCTATCTCTTTTTTTCCTATGTAAATTATCCACCTGTATTTGAGCTGAGAAACAAACCACATCTATACCATACTTTACAGAAAACTGTAATATTTGCACAAAACTGCCATGTTTTGGTAGTTCCTTATAATATTGTTTATTTATTGCTTCTTTTACATACATTTTTCTAGTGATTCTACTAAATACTTTACAACTAAAAGCTTTACAATCTTTTATTAATTATGCGAAAGAGTAAACAGCTACCTGTTTACGACAAAACAGCTTACTCAAGACAGGTACTATTGCATTTAAATGAAAACAATTAAGTCTAACCTTTAATAACTCTTTTTTTCACCCATGTTATTTTCCATAAAAATGTTTTATAGATTCTGAGAAAACGAAAGACAAATCTCAAACAAACTCTTCGTGAGGTTGAAGTCTGACCTTTTGGGGTCCTTTTCACACTTCATTCATAATTTTCCATCCAGTGGTTCCAGAGTAATCTTCAAGTGTTAGAGAATCTCTGATGAAAATCATTATTTTGTATTCTTTTTCAATTATTTCGAACTGTCATTCGGAATTTGTGACGATTTGGTTGTCATTATTGAGTTGTAAGCCACTAATTCGTATCATGCTTTGCAGTTGTAGGTTAAAATCATACCATTAAAAAAATCTTTTGTGAGGAACCAGCATTCAGAGGCTATGAACCACGCCAAGAGACCCAAACGAGAATCTGCTGGATTGAATCTACGTAACGACACGAGTGAAAATCTCAATTTAGTTGAAAGTGTGAATTTGGGTAGTGTGAATGTTAATCCGTTAATTTAAATTTGGATAGTGCCAAAGTTCCTCAAGTTGAAAGCCTCGGTGACGAAACTCCTGTTGGTAGTAGACTTGTGGCAATTGGCTCGCTTGAGAAAATAATGGATCTAGGAGCAGACATGCCAAGAACTGTCAAGGGACCACCTTCAACATTATCCACGAGTCAAGACGAAATCCCAGTCTAGGTTTTAAGTGCCAAGTGTGTGATAGAGTGGTGATTGTTCCAACGGATGACGAAAAGTGCAGTTTACCAGTGCAAGAAGCCAGTGTCTGGGCTGCAAATGTCACCGGAATGGGGTATACTGCCATGCATCATGATATGACTATTCTCGATGTCCCGTTCATGACCATGTCTACCTTCCTAAGCTTGATGACTCTTTGGCAAATGTAGAGTCGCAAATACTGCAGAAAAACAGAGAAGAAGAACGAAGATTGGCCATTGAACTTAGACGAAACCAAGGGACTTCTCTGTCTGGATCTGGGGTGATAATTCGCTGCCTCTCCAAAAAAGTAGGAGTTAGAAATAAGTTTTGTCTAATCTGTGCCAGACGTGGAGATGTGGTTCCGAAATATGATCACCGTTGTTTCAAAAACTTCAAAGGATCTTCTAGTGCAATGGAGTCCGACATTCTGAAGGAAGGATTCTCCAAAAGTATGGAAATGCACCAACTACGGTACAATCGGTTCATTGATGACGGTGATTCTAGTGTGTACTGCAATATTTGTAATGTTTACTACAACGATGGTCAAAATTGTTCAGAAAGTGGAGTGCAATAATCATGTGCTAAGTAGAATGAACATCAAATTACGTGACACTCGTAGTCAAACCGGGTTTCCAGTTAGTGATGGAAAATTTCTCGACCAATGCTTGAATCTCACTGGAAAATCGTGCGCCTATGCCATCCAGAGCAACTTTGAACTCCAGTGCGACGAGAAAAACAAAACGATCTCCTTAAAACAAGACCTGGACAACATTCTGAATCATGTCACTGGAAATCACTGTAAAAGACACTTTTATAAGGATGGAGTTCTAGTGAGATCATCCTTTGGCCAGACGTGTAGTTTGTGAGATAATGGCACTGTTCCTTTAACAACTAAACCAATGAGATTGTCATCAGACTATGCTTTGTTCAAGCGAGTGCAAGTGATTTTAGACGATGCATCAAAACACTCAACGTCATTGTGTTCAACAAGACGACAAACGCAAGTGAACCTTTCAACTCTCTTATGAACAAGTATCTACAAGGAAAGAGACGAAATGTTGAACAAAGAGGGGCCATGGTTCGAAAATCCAGAGAAGCCCTTCTAAACCACGAGTTTGGGGACCGTTGATACGTTCCAACGTGGAAGAAATCTCACCAATCTGCGGCCAAAGAGAATGTAAAACCATCCAAGCTGAAGAAGAAGAAAGTGAGCTAAATACTGTTTCAAATTGCTTTGACGAAGCTTGAGTTTTTACCCGAAGGAGACCACTAAGTGATGAAAATTGCGGTGAGAATGCAAATCGAGTTGATTTTAATAATGAGTTATTGCGTGAAAAGTGCGACGCATACTTGTTAGTGACGTCAGTAGTTGACAAAGAACAACAATGGAATGTGTACTTGGAAACTCGAGGTCTATTCGATAATTCGGTGTATATAGAGCGCAGAAGCATGATGATTACTGCAAGTATGGCTCACGAGATTGCCGCAATGAGAGATTCAACGTCCAATGTGGGACAGACAGACAACATCATAGTACCGAATAACTTTTCAAATCTTGGGACGGCTTGGGGCAAATCAAGTGAACCAAGGGCTATCCGTTTGTACGAGACATTGAACGGAGTCAAAGTGGAACAGTATGTACTGTTTGTAAGTTTGGAATGTGGATTATTGGGTGCTAGTCCAGATGGTTTGGTTGGTGACGATGGAATAGTTGAAGTGAAATGTCCATATGCAGAAAGACATGGAGATTCGGAGATTAAAGTTCATAGAAAGAAAGATAACTTCTTGGAAGAAGTTACCGACGACGGTAGAAAGTGTATTCGTCTGACAAGGAAACACAACTATTACACTCAAGTAGCGATGCAACTTCATGTGACTGAACGTGACTGGTGTGATTTCGTGGTTTGGACACAGAGAGCATTGAATCAACGCCAAATGCCAATAAATCCAAGAGTGGAAGGTTCTGGCAAGAGAGGGTCTTTAAAACGGACACCGAAAACAAGTGGAAGGTGACGAAGACCAAGTTACTTCGATTTGTGTACGAAGATCTTTTTCCAGAGATTGTGGACTCAAGATACGACAGAAACACGGGATATCGTCGGCCTAAACATCGTTTGAATGGCATAAGAGCTGCAGAAGCTAAGAAAGTAAAGAGCATGCAGGTTGACAGTGCAACTCCAGGCATATCAAATTTGACAATTGATGACACGTGGAGTGGATGAAAGTGAAGTGAGTGACGAAGGTCACAGTGAAGTGTAAGTAAAGTTCGCGTGGTGGGTAGGCGAGATTAGTTAGCACTACGCTAGTTGTTACTTTTACTCAAAGTTACACACATTTACATCACCAGCAAAATGTATATTAGTTGAGACGATTGCCTTGTTTCCTTCAACAACACTCCGCATCTAAAAATAGTTTAGCACGTAGAATACAGAGTTATTACAGGCGCCCTTTAATGGTTTGTAAAATTGTTATTTACCAGGTACATAGGCATGTTTACTACCGCAAGATTTATGCACAAAGTGACGTAAAAGGTACGGTTCTTTCTTTATTTCTGATTTGTCTATGCCTTATCTAACTTAACTTTAATTTTATAATTTATGCTTACTGAATTTTTTACGTCTTCTTCGAGCCAGAAATTGGATATGTACAGCCATTCTATGTTCACGAATTCCAATGAATTACGGATTTTGGCTCTCGACCGTAATCAGTTGAATGCCTTTTGTAATCAGTTCTGGACCTACTGTTTACAGTAAACGCGAAAACCTTATACACGCCAGTTGCATCCAAATTCTGTTAGCCCCGTTTCCTTCGCTAAAGGCACTTGATTCCTCCTTAAAAGCTCTGGCCCTTTCTAAATATTCTAACTTCCTATTCCTTACTTCTACTTCTTCCAGTTCTAGCTTTCGTTTTTTGTTATACTGCATATGGCATCAATCCGTCGGTGATGGTCGCTTGGTGGTATATTTTTGTACAAAAAAAAGTATATTTTAATTTTGAGTTTGAAAAACGGGTTTTTTTTTATATCTCCGGCCTTTTGATTAATGTTTGGGAAAAACCATATTAGTTCTTGCAACTAGTCCTTAAGGGTGGTCAATAAACCTCCCGTCTGTTCTCGTTTCTGAAGATCTTGTTTCTTAGAACCTATTATGAAATATCCTTAACTTATGAAATATTGATAATATTAGTAAGAGATCCAGATGTGTGGTAGCTGAATTACTCATGTAGAAATGTATTTAATGTAAAATTTTAATTTCAGAAATTTTTTTAATGTCTTTATTAAACGTTATTTACACTTAATTAAAATACTTAGCTCTTTTCTTAATTAGAGCATTGTTAACGTACACATTTATTGCTAATTCTTGATGTTTTAGTGGTACTTGTACAACTTTAGGATCGAAACATCTAAGTGAAATATTGTTTTTGTGAACAAAAATCTCCAGTTTTCAACGGATTTATGGACACTTGACAACTATCTTTATACCATTTTTGACTTAGACTCTGTAGCTCTATATTTAAAATTACTTTTAAAACATCTCAATTCTATCAAATTTCGTTTAAACGAATACAGGGCAGTAAACTACATTTTGTAAATATCTCAAAAACCATATTAAAATTATTAAAATGACCATTATTAAAGATAATTAACCTTACGTAAGTTTTCTTGAAAAAGTTTTCTTGTAGAGCAACAAATAAGCGCCAAAGAATAAAAAAAAAATCGCTAAATAACTTTTACCGTATCGGAAAAGCTCTCAGCTTATAATAAACGCTAATTATAACCATTATTTAAGGTAATTCAATTTTAGATAAGTTTCTCTTATAAAAGTTTTTAACACGAAGCCGAAGTGCGCCTAAAAGTTAATTTAAACATCGTACGTATCTTTTCGTAACCAAATAATAAAATTTACATGTTTAATAGATTACATCTGTCTGGTACATTTAATACATTTAATATAAACAAAATATAAATAAGTAAAAAATATTAGTAGTGTCTAGGTTTTTAAAATAAAATAAGCAGTTTGATTTTCAGAAACATTTTAAAACAAAACTAAACGTAAACAAAAGAACAATAACCATGACAGCTTTTAGCACAAAATTTCCAAAATCTTTCCTTGTATAGGTAACTTTCTATTTTTAGTAATTACGAAATAATCAATGTATGTGTGTGTATGTGTGGGTGCGCCTGCAGCCACAGTAACTGATTTTAATGATGCTCTTCATATAAAATTACTTTTAAAACATCTTGATTCTATCAAATTAGGTCAAAATCCATTTAAGAATATAGGGCGTCAAACTACATTTGTAAATATCTTGAAAATTGCTGGTTATGAAATATGCGAATTGACCATTATTAAGGATAATTAAATTTCAACCTTTATTCTTTGTTGCATATTTGTTGTGTAGTTGGCGGCTCTCGGTAAACGATTTCCTTAATATATCCCCACAAAAATAAATCCAGCTTAGTTAAATCGGGGGATCGGGATGGCTAGTTACACGGCCCTCCTCTGCCGATGCAACGATTTGGAAAGAATGCATTAAGATAATGCCGACGTGAACGAAATAGTGGGCGGGGGCTCCATCGTGTTGCAGCCATATTTCATCCTTCAGTTATAGGCAAATGTTTCAAATGATTTTGCCAAAAATCAAGATACATAGCACCATTCAAATTTCCGTTCAATAACACCAATAATCCCGTCCCAAACACTTATTGACCATTTATGTTGATAGACAACCTGCCTGAAAATCGTCAGTTTCTGATTTGAATAGTAGTGGAAGTTATGGCGATGTACAAATCCATTTTATCAAAAAATTTGTAAATTATATCAATTTTATGTTGAACCCATTTTCAAAATAAGACACGTCATTCTAAATCCGTATCAAATAGATGTTGATGAAACTGGATATGATACGCATCAAAACGGTTATCCTTCAAAATCCTTTGAACGCTTCGCCTACTAAAACCTACAGCGGAACTAATTAATTTTTGACTAACTGAAGGAATTTCGGTAACAGATAACATAACAGGCAATTCATTTTCTTCACTTCGAACGGGTCTACTCTTAACTGGTTTTGTATAGTCTACATGTCTCTAATCTTTGTAATAAATTTTCCAGGCTTCGCTTGTCTGGATGCCTTCGTGCGGGATAACGTTCTGCATAAATTCGACTTGCCAGGAAAAAGTTTCTTTGGCATTGCGCTAGTATAAAAATCTTATCTACGAGGTCATCTTTCTGGTACTCCATCACAAGAAGCACTTTTATCAGCAAAAGCCCCTTAAAAAATAGTTGTAACGCAAATAAATAATAATAATATTTAGCAACACGTAACTGACAATGTACAAAACTTATACGAGGGTGTCTTTTAAATGTTGCATATAGAGATGGAATAAAACAGTAGATAGGTTTTAAAGACTTTTTAAAGCATTGTTTTTCGAAGTATCCTCCACGAAGATCAATACACTTTTGCATGCGCTCAAACCAATTCTGGAAGTAGTTATTCCACTCGTTTGGTGATACAGTGAAAGTGACGTTTTTGAAGGCGTTGACTGCTAATTCTGGCGACTGAAACCTGTGAGCACGCAATCCGTTCTTGATTTCCGGAAAGGTAAAGAAATCGTTGGGAGTTATGTCGGGACTGTACGGAGGATGATATAACAATTCGACGTTTTGTTGCGTTAAAAAATACAATTGTCTTACGAGCTGTGAGTGAACTTGCATTGTCTTGATGGATGATGATTCGTCGTTCCGGGTTGGTTTTTCGAAGCTCAGCGATGACTTCCGGCAAACAAATCGTTATATACCAACCGGCAGTTGTAACAACCCATTTTGAGTTGTATTAAAATATACCGTAATTTATGTCTTCGTTCATTTAGTTGTAATTATAAAAAAAATTTTATTCGTTAATGATTTGTAAGTATGAGGTAGGCAACTTAATTTGCATTTTGGTGTAACTTAAGTGCATATCTTCTTAAAGGTTTATACTCCCACTTCTTTAAATTGCGCAAATATTTTCGCGCAACGCGTCATCATCATCTGACATCCTAAAGCATCCATTTTTTTTTCTTACTTCTTGTCGTACGCCGTTAGATGCAGGGGTTTCCCCCTAAATTTTGTGAAAAGTACCATTGATTTAATGGTAAGATATATTAACGCATTATACTAAAAATTAAAACATTTGCTCTTTTCAGGTACTTTCTTTTTTTTACTTTTACACTTTTAATTTTACCCCTTTTGATTGCACAATTAATTCTACTGTTACGTACGCTTTCATTTTATGATGGCGTTTTGCTTTTAATGCAGATCTGAACGTGGATTCCATTATTTATTTTGAACCCTCAAAAGAATGCAATAAATATTGGTTTATTAAATTGTAAGAAGACAAATTTATAAGAAATAAAATTCCATTTTTTGGGTGTGGTTTACAACGTAAAGTATTATTTCGAGATATTGCGCAATATTGGTGCAAATATGACTTCACCTTGGTTGACATTTCCGTAATCGCTTAGATACTAGAGGTTATTAAAAAGTTTGTGTACAAAATTTTACAAACAGGTATTTATGTTAATGATTTTTTAGTAAGTTAAGGCTATTTTTAAGATATATTTTATATAACCCTATCATTTTAACTGTTAATAAACATAGTCTGTATATATTTTTATTTTTTACATTTTGATAACATTTTTATTGTAAACAACCTCGGTTTAGTTATTCCGAGCACAATTAAAAAATAGCTTGGCGCCCGAGCTCATTTTTATTAGTGTTACATTTCATTTTTATTATTTATGTTAAGTGGAAATAATTTAAGCATAATTTTCGGAAATTAAGTAAATCAAAAGATTGAACCACCCTACGTTAATCTACCGACTGAATCAAAGGCATTATTTTTGGTGAATGGTTTGTTAGTTTAACGATTTGTTACGAGAACATTTTTACAATTATTTCTTTATTATATTATTTAAAATTTATACTACCATTACCACTAATTTATACAGTAACAGTTCTTTGATCTTGCTATATGACCTGCTTTTGAGACAAATGTCGCGACCATCTTTTTGGATACACTTCGAGAACAGCTTACTTTTGTTGGTTTTTCTTCACCTTGGAACACCCAAACAGACGACTATCGTTTATTTTCGGGTTCATATGAGTAAATCCACGATTCATCACCACTGATGGTGCTGTACACGTTTTTAGAATCTCCTGCGTTGAAGCGGTCTAGAGTTTCTTGACACCAATTGACCCTAGCTTGTTTCTGTTCTTCGGCAAAACAGATGCAGTATCCAACGGGAGACTAATTTTTTATCGCCAATTCTTCATACAAAATTTTTTTGACTCAAGTCTTTGAAATACCCAATAATGCCTCAATCTTGCGATATGTCACTTGTTCATCTTCCTTGATAATCTAGCGCACAGCTTCGACGTTTTCCTGGGTGACGGTCGTTTTTAGTGCACCTGGATCGTCGATATGACTAATCCGTCCACGTTTCAATTCTCCATACCACCGACGCATTTGAGAGTGTTACACGCGATATGTTAAGAAGAGTAACAATGTCTTTTCAAAACCGCCTTCAGTTGTGCCTCCAACAAAACGGAAGACATAGATTTTAATTAAAAAATTTTAAAATGCTAAATTGACATCAAAAAATTATCGAATGATGCGGAGCTTTATTTCCGAAAACAGAAACCAACTCGGTGAGGCATTCTTGCTGAGTTAATTGTCTTCGAAAGTTGTTAAAAATTATTGCGCGAAAATTTTCTCGGTTTACTTTCATTGTTCAAACAACTTGTCAACTTTGAAAGTTCACTGTATCTACACCACTATACGTATCGCACTCACGCTTTGGATTTAGGTTATACTAAAGATAGAGGTTAAGTTTTAGAAGTGACATTTGATTAGCGCCACCTACTATGCCCAGTATGCCACCCTTAAAAGACATGTCTCGTAGTTGATATGTAAATTGAAACATTAATGTTTATTTATTTGACAGTTACCACGCATTTATTTCCCATGGCCAGCTGTTAATTATCTTATCTTCTTTTTCCCAAGAAAGTACGATAACGGTAGTTTCTTTTACTCACCTTAGTTTACGCTTCTTGTCTAACGTATTTTAACCCATTAGAACAGCTTTTGATGAATATCTCTGAAACTTTGAAACATATCAGTATAATTACATATATAAAAGATACTGCGTATTTTATTCTGCACCCAAGAGGAATAAAATATACAGGTGCTCTCTTTAAAAGATATAACTTTTACGCCTAGTTTTGAGTAATAAAGGGTAGTTTCTGATAAAGACGACTTTCACTTAAAAACGAGTGGATTTGGGTGTAGGGAATGCTTAATAAAATTGATAGAGTAGCAAATAAGCTATCCCAATCCGATGAAAAATATAAAAAAATTAGTGTAATTGCCATATCTTTCAAAGCACTTGGCATAAGATGACAAAATTTTGTTGAGTTAATGTACGAAGCGAGGAGAATTCTAATCTGGAATAATATATACTGTTCCACTAAAAAATATATGTTTGTGTTGTCATGAACTTATGTGCCACGCTGTATTTGTGAAAATATTTTTAAAATGTGCTGTCTATGGTTTCATTCAATTAAAGTTGGGTATGACTCTTTCTTTAAATTACACGAACTAAGATTTAGGCGACATAAGTCTTCATTAAATCAGCAAAGTATCTTTTAGTTAATGCTTTTATCTGCAGGTGTCTCCACATAAATTTCCATAAAATGTCATAAAATTGAAAATTATTAAATATTTTTTTATATCTTAAACTAGGAAAAAGATCCATTATATGCACTTATTTTATAGATAGAGTTAAAACATTTTGCTGCGACAGAAAATTGTTATAATTTAGGACATAGTTTGATTATAATTACATACCGTCATGATACATAACCTATAGATTTGTAAGTAAATAAACACTTCTTTATTTATTATAAATTAAATCATTTCAGGTGAAAAAATTGATAAAAGTTGCAATTAGTTTGTTATTCTCAAGATTGACAACAACCCTTATAGAAGCATGATTAATGCTATGTAATCGACATAGTTCTTGTAGATACTTTATAACATAAATATCGATACATTTGTGATTATTTCATTCTTGTAGAAGAAAGTGTGTACAATGTAATGTAGTTTGAGGTTCAACAAAATCAGTAGGTACACCCACCTATTGTAGAATTACCAATATGTTATGTAAAAATTAGAATATTTAGGTATATTACATTGGAATTAAAACATTCAAATTAAAAACAATTATTCACTATCAGTGTCACTCTCGGAAGTGGAATCGTTAGCAGATATAATTTATGGTTGCACAACCTCAAAATGTTTTTCAATTTCCCACCATTCTAACATAGACACTTCGGCATGTTTAATGCATTTCTGTCGATATATTCCTTCAATTCGTTGCAAGGATTTAAATTTGGAATTGTCTTCTTATATTTTTGTTGTAGTGTTCTTTGCAGTTTGCCCAATTGGTTCAATTGGATTATATTGCAGTTATATGGTGGTAACCGTAATACTCTGTGTCCTCACTTCATCTTTTTCGTACACCTTCGGTGTCGCATTATCTGCAACTAATTACAGTAATCCTTTTTTAAACATGCTACGTTCATGAGCTATGCTGTGCTTTAATAGAAAATTACGTATTTCTTCCTTCTAAGATGTTTGGAATGATAACTAGCATTGTCCATTACAATTAAAGATAGTTCTTCTAAGTTTGCAATTAAATTATTTTCAAACCATTTTGTAAGCACACATATTTCCATGATAGTCTGCGCTTTGTGACTTTGTAGAAAACAAAAGTGAAGAATCGGAAATAAATACATCTTCATTACCTGCATGAACAACAATAAATCTTCTTTTGTGCGATCCTCGATCTAAGAATACAGGATTGCATAATTTTTCTTCTTTATTTATGTAATATTCTCTTAAAAATCGTACACTATTGGGAGCAATATATGATTGTTCCAGTAAACCTATCCTACCATCATCTACTTTAGAGGAAAAACCAACGGAATGTAAGAAACGTCTTAAACTTGATCTACTGAAATCGAAAACTTGACTATTGCTTAATTCTTTTTGTAATAATGGCATCGTAACATGCACACCTACAAAAACAGATATAGTCTTGCATGTTTGTATTTACATTTTTAGAATGCGTTTCATAAATTTTTCTCTTTACAGCATCCTTCACATAGTCATCAAGTTCGGTGAACTTAGATTTCGTACGTTTTCTCCGCTTAGGTGGTGACTGTGGAGGTTTATTTTCTTTTTGTGCTTCTGTAACCCTTTTTTTTTGTCTAGCATTAACTGTATTATACTAACCCCAAATGTTTCAGACGTACGCAAAAAGTAGTCCTCCCAAGTATCATACTTTACACAATAATCTACTACATACCTGCATAACAGATTCAAATGGAACGAGTGCCCCTTGATTGTCACGTTCCCGTTCATAACTACGAGCTGCGCTTAAGATTTAAGGTGATTACTACGTAGCATATCTAAAATTTTGTAAATTTTATATAAATTATGTAAAAATGTTAGCAGTAAGTAAGCAAAAACGCATAAACAATAATTTCAAAAAATGACTGTGGAGTGACACATGCTGCTTCTTAGTCACGACACACGTTTTAGTGCGCTAATATGAATTGTACAGCAGATTTATGGCCATCCTTCCCTAATACATGTAGTTGAGAGAGAGATAAAAATATGTAATTTTATTATAGAATTTTACATCGATGAGTCATACCCAACTTTATTTGAATCAAACTTTAGCAAGCATTTTATTGCTCCATTTTAATATTTTTTGTAATATAAATCATTTAGATGTAGTAGAAGACGGGGGCTAAGATACAGGACCCAATAGAAAGTTACTTTTAACACATTTCGATTATATCAAATCTTGGTTAAAATCAATTTACGAAATTAAACTAAGTTTTTCGAAAATTGAAACCACCAAAGTCGCTATTATTAAAGGTAATTAAATATTGGGTAAGTTTTCTTGAAAAAAGTTTCTTTAGGGTTATAAATAAAGGCTCAAAATAAAAACAAGTCTCCAAAGAAATGTTCACCTATATCAGAAAAACTTTCAACTTACAACAAACACTAATCACCATAAGCAGAAGGTAATTTAATTTTAGATGTTTCTCTTATATACATTTTTAATACGAAATCAAAATAAACCTTAAAAATTGGTTTAAACACCTTATGTTAATGGTCGTAACAAAATAATAAAAGGTATATGTTTAATCAACCACGTGTCTTTTGCACGTTTAATTGTAAGAGGAAATATGAATAAACTAAAAGTATCATTATAGCTGACTAACTCCTGTTCATATTTGCTAATATACCATGCACATGTGTAAGGAAGTTAGGTGCTGGTCACATTAGATTTTTTTCTACTTACTTACTTACTTAATCCAATGCCTTTTTACCGTTAGGTGTAAGGCTTGTTGTTAATTTCTTCGCGTCGTGTGCTGTGGATTGTTCCTACGTCTGTTGGTTTCTTGTGGCAAAGTTTCCTCCATTCGTTTCTACTTTGGACCATCCTTCTGGCTTCGTTCCAGTTTAAACCCCTATCCAACGCTGCTGTCTTCACTCCCTATATCCATTTCTTTCTTGGTCTGTCTACTCTGATCTTTCCTAGTTCTCTTGATTCGTATACCTTTTTTGTTGTTCTGTTGTCCTCCATGCGTAGTAGATGACCCAACCAACCCAGCTGTCTCTCCTGAATTTTTGTTGTCACTGCTTTTGTATTCAGTCGGTCTCTAAATGTCTCGTTTCTTATTTGGTCTCTCCTGGTTTTCCCTTCTATTTTCCTTAGGAAACTCATTTCCGCACTGGTGACTCTGGATTTGTGCTTATTTGTTGCAGTCCACGATTCACTACCGTACACTAACGTTGGCACCACTACTTTTTTAGACACTGTGATTTTAACTTCTCTTGGTATTTCGCTTTTTCCAAAGAATTTGTTTTTTGTTGTGTTTAATAGTCTCCCAGTGCATCCTACTCTGTCGTTGGTTTCGTGGTCTAGTTTTCCATCCTCGCTAATTTGTACTCCTAGGTATTTGAATTTGGGTACCTGTTCCAATGAAATTCCTTCTAGCCTGATGCTATGATTTTTTTCTTTCTGCACTTATTGCCATTGTTTTTGTTTTTTCAGTATTTATTATCCTGTTTATTTTTTGTAGTTCTTGCCTGTACACTTCTAAGTTGTGTTGTAAGTTTTCTTCGGAGCTTGCTATAATTGCCATGTCATCGGCGAACGTTATTTTGGAGACTGTCGTTTGTTCTCCTTTCCAGTATCCTAAATTGAGTTTTTTGACCCTCCTCTCGCTTGCTCGAATTGCATCGTCTAGAACTAGTGTGAAAAGGAGTGGGCTTAGCACACATCCTTGACGCAGTCCCGTATTTGTCACAAATTCTGTTGTTTCCTCGTTTTTTGTTCTTATTATGTTTGGCGTTTTTTGGTATAAAGCCTTTACTACTTCTATTAGTGGGTTTTTCACCCCTCTGATTTGTAGACTCCTCTATACGTCCTCTCTTCTAACTTTGGCGAAAGCCTTTACAAGATCCACAAAGCATACATGTGCTTGTCTACCTTTACTAATGGTTTTCTCACTTATTTGTCTCATTGTGAAAATCAAGTCTTGTGTTCCTCTGTTTTTGCGGAAGCCGCAGATCGTTTTTTCTATTTTTTTCCTAATTTTTGCATCCATTATTGATGTAAACATTTTTCCTGGAATGCTTAATAATGTGATTCCCCTATAGTTTTTGCACTCCCTCCAATCACCTTTTTTGAGAAGGGGCATTATAACTCCTGTTTGCCAGTCTAAAGGGATCTCCTTTGTTCTTAATATTTCGTTCAGGAACTGTAGAAATGTGATTCCTCTTCTTCCTCTTCTTCTTCTTCTGCTTCTAATAGTTCTTGGAAATGCTGTTTCCATCTTTCCAGTATGTCTTGTTCTTTAGTTAGTAAATTTCCCTGTTTATCTTTTATATTTTTTAGTATGGTTGTTTTCTTGTCTCTTAGTCTTTTTAGGGTGCCATAAAATAGTTTTTGGTTTTCTACATATTTTTCCTTCATTTTAATTCCAAATGCTCTCCATGAATCTTGTTTTGCATTTTGTACCATATTCTTGACTTCTACTCTCGCTGTTTTGTATGCCTCGTAATTCTCTCTTATTCTAGATTGTAGATATTTTTTCCATTTAATCTTTTTTGTTTTCACTTTTTCTTTTATTTCAGTTGTCCACCATGCTGTTGTCTTTCTCTTGTCATTTCTTATTTTCGCTTTTCCACAACTCTTTTTCGCTGCTTGAAGGATACCCGTTTTTTTATGCTTCCAATTTTCTTCCGTACTTTTTCTTTCGTACTCCTGCTTTAAGTTCTTCTCTAGGTTTTGTTGGGATATTATTGTTGTTTCCTCTATTCTTAGCTTGTGGCTCCTAATCTTTTCTTTTACAATCTTTCTTCTTTTTTCCTCTTGTTTTTCTGCGGTGTCGTTTATTTCCATTTTTACTAAATAGTAATCACTGCCTATTTCCGGACCACGCTTTACTTTAACGTCCTTTATCTTGCTCCAGGTTTTCTGTCTTACTAGGAAGTAATCTATTATTGACTTCTCCTGTTTGCTGTGTTCTACTCTCGTGTATTTGTGGACATTTCTGTGGGTGAACTTCGTATTTGCTATTATTAAATCGTTTTCTACGCATAGTTCTATTATTCTGTCCCCGTTGTTATTTCTTGTCTGTTCTCCTTGCGTACCCATAATTCTTTCTATCCCTGTGTTTACATTTCCTACTCTCCCGTTAAGGTCTCCCATAATTATAGTTTTATTTCTGCTGTTATGTAATTCTGTCTATAGTGCCTCGAAAAATTTATCCTTCTCTTCCTTTAGTGCGTTATCATTTGGACCGTGCGCTACTATCAACGTGTATGACTCCTTTTTATTAAGTTTTATTTCAACTGTTAGTATTCTTTCGTTCATGAAAGTTTTGTTTGTGACCGTTTCTATTTTCTCGTGTTTAATTATTAGTCATACGCCTTCTCTTCCTCTTTCGTTCACTCCCGACTAGCACAGCCAGTAATCCTTTGGTAGTTTCGTTAGACCTCTTCCCTTTCTTTTTGTTTCTGTGATTCCTAAGTAGTCTAGCCCCAGTTTTTCCATTTCCCCTATTATTTCGTCTTCCTTTCCCGTTAAGCATTAAGCTTTAATTCTCGTGCAGGTACTCCTCTTTCTTCTAATGGTCATGCCTGTTGCTATGTTCTCTTCTCCTTTTCCTTTCTGCGTTTTCCTTTTCCTTATTTCTTTCTCGTTGTCCGTATCCTTTGCTGATTTCGTCTTCTTGTTGCTTTGTACTTGTTTTCTTGTTAGTTTTTGTCTGTTTTACTACTCCTCCTTCCTTTTCATCCTAGACATATTCCTCTTCATTGATGTTGACCTTTCTATAACCTAGTTTCACTCTGTTTCCTTTTTTGTTCTTATTTCGCAATTTTTCTTAATTCCATGTATATATTCCTCTCTTTCTAGGTCATGTCGTTTTCAATAAAGAGTTTTGAACCTTTTAATTTGTATATATTGCTCAGTACTTGTTGTTTCCCAGCCCAGTTTTCCATTACAACCATATTTACTGTTAGCTCATTTTTGTTTCCTAATGTTATCACTTTGTTTATTTCTACCTCTATTTCCAGCCTGTCGTTCAGAAATTGTTTCGCCGCTTGTTCTTTATTTCCTTCGTCGAACTTTACTCCTTTGGCTATTATATTGCACCTCTTTTATCTTTTTCCATATTTTCTAACTTGTTTTCTAATCTATCTATTCTGCTTGTTTACTGCTTTCTCTCTATGTCCCATGCTTTCTCTCCTTCTCATCTCCTCTCTCAACTCCCTATTTTCATCCGTATTTTTCTTTATTTCCTCCATCATTTTTCCATCATTTCGCGGATTACCTTTAATGCTCCCATTTCTTGATTTTTAGTTCTTACCGAACTTGCCTCGTTATCTGGTGACCTAATTAATTTTTACTTTTTGAATGCTTCCTCTTCGCTACTATTTGACCCTCTATCTCGTTTCGTATTGTTACTCATTTATAATTTTTATTATTGAATAGTTAATCTTTTCGTTATTGGCCTCCGATAACCTCTATCGCTGTGATTAGTTTTGACCGTTGTTAACCTCACCTCGCTTACTACGTTTTACGTGTGTTATATTTGTACCGCCTGCACTTTCACTTCATACTTCCTTTAAATTTATATTAATACTAATAAAACCACTTATATCTATTATCACTATTTGAACACCTTTAACTCTCTTTAAACTATGTTCTCGTACTTAGTTATCAATCAATCAATGGAATAAAGCCCGTAATCGAGTGATTTATTGCCACCGAGAAATTCGCGTCCGTCCACTACAACAATGTTTAGTCGATTAGATGTGTTTTTTACATTTAATGTAAGCGGAAATATGAAGAAGTTAATAACATCAGTATAGTGACTGATGAGCTGCTGCTCCTGTTTGCTAACATACCACGACACAGTTATAGGAAAGTTATGTGAGGTCAAATTACGTTTTTATAATAAAATAAGTGGGCTGATTTTCGAAAATATCTTAAAAATCCAAACGTAAAGAAAAGAACGAAAACCACGACTATTTTTAGCAAATTTCTCAGTGTAACTTTCAATTTTTAGTAATAATCAAATAATCACTACTGTTCATTGAAACTGTAACACTAGGTACCTATATACCTTTTCTTTTGTCTACGTAAGCTTCATAATAAAATAAGAAGTTTAGTTTTTTTAAACATCCAAAATAAATAAAATAAAATAATTTAAGAGTGGTTTATTAATCTATAAATTTTTTTACAGGGTGGTCAGTACTAACTGCAATATTTTTTACGATCCTATCTATGCTGGCTTTACTGTACGTTTTCATCATCCAATGGCCTGTTCTTCGATTAGAAATTTGCTTAGATATAATGCTTTTTGTTTTATTAACCTTTGAAGTTGTTTATGGAATTTATACATTTATTCCATGTTGCATACCAAAAGAATACTGAATGGTTACTTAATGTTAGATAATTTTTGTAAATAAAAAATATAATCGTTATTTGTATTTTTGTTAGTTTATTTATAGGTGGGTTTTTTTTAAATATCTAATTAACATCAAGGCGTACGTCACTGCTGATCTAAAGAGAGATCGAATGATTGACGCCCTAAAACGTCTAGAGAATTCGCCATATTGAACGATGTATCAAACATCCCCTTTGTTGATGCTACTGATACAGATCCACATGACGTTATAATTCAGGAATTTCTTACATATCCTGATTGTTCGAAAGAAATTGTAAAATTAAAGTCCGGCACTGCATATTTCAACAGTCAGTGTGCATTCAAGCGACTGTAAGTGTGCTATGACACCGAAGGAAGGAAAATGAAGGATTGAAGAAAATTAAGTGCCTCGGGGGAAGGTAGAAGTATTACGTAATCAGACACGCAGGGGAGTTAAACCACACGGTCCGGAAAACCGCTTAGATATATGTATATACTATAGGCCGTACAGTGTAATGCAAGGGAGGCTTTCACATCTAGCAGTAGTTCTTTTCATGGCTGTATCTTTTATTGTTTTTTTTTTAGCCAAACCATACTCGTGTTTTACTACAATCTTAATTATGAAACAACACAATAATGTTTGTACAGAATTACACAAGCAAAAGGGAAATTTAAAGCTGACAAAAGCATACGTTGGCAAATTCCAATAAACTGTATTAAAAGTAAAGAAAGTAGTTATTTATAAAATGAGATCCCTTTCTTTTTATAATTATATGAATTATTACACAAATAATAAGGAGAATGTATAATTACAAGTTGATACTGTCTAAAACTTAAGAAGATATTTTTACTAAAAATATGGTTATCATATATCATATGGTCATGCAAATTTCAAAAACCAACAATAATAAACGCTTTCATGATTATTATTCATAATAAAGATTCTTTGTTTAAATTCACCAGAACGGCATCCAATATAAAACGTTTCAGATCTGCTGACGACGATAGATGCAATTGCCGTATACATTTTGTATGGAATTATCTAGAGGCTTACTCTACTAAAGCGTAAGTATGTTTATTATAAAGCTTTTATTGGATGTGATCGGATCGGTGGAGTATTACAAATGTAATACCATACTCATATAAGAATAGCGCTATTTGCAGAGGCATTAGTCAAGAGATAATTGGATCGATTTGCGTAACCAATTTATAAAAGCGAATTTCTCAGAGATAATCGTTTCTTATCGTACTGTATATGAATAATTTTTCCATTGCCACTGACATGGCGGATTCAAGATGGCTGTCATAGAAATATATTTCGAATCGCATTAAAATTTTGTATTTAGAGGTTTCTCTTTCTAGCAAAATCATCACGGAATCGAAAACATACTGCTGAAAGTAATCTAAAATTTGATGGTTGGTAAACGGCAAAATTAGAAACAAGACTGTATTATAAGATTTTTTTAAAGTCAAATCAGAATCGGAACTGTCCCACTTTCATTTTATTTTTTTTTTTTTTTGAAGAATTATAAATCCCTTTGTAGGCACCAATACTGTACTTCCATGATGGTCGGAAATATCTGCTAAAGCCGAGTTCTGGTGCAAGTTTGTAAGGCAGCGGCGAACCGTTTTAGAAATGGCGCGGCATAAAGGGCGCCAACCATATAGGTGCAAGTACAAAAAGGCGCAGGAATACTTAAGCGCGACTCATGTCGGCACGAGTAGAACGATTCAAATCTGCCGTGTAGTGCGAGTGCAACGATAAATTAGTCGTGTGCCTAGACAGCCGTGTCCACCTATTTGAGGCCCATGAGCGTTGTTCTGCTCAAAATCAATGATAACACACCAATTTCATTATGATCGCAGTAAAACGGAATGGTTCGATGACCATGAACGTTTGCCAGCCAAATGATGCCCAATATAGTTGGGGTCACGGCACAATGATCGCGTTGATGGCCAAGAGCTAAATTATGAGCTCCTTTGGTGCTGATCATGATTGGGGCCAAAATTTATATTTCTACCCCGGTTTTGTTGGGCAAACTAAATTGATTTAATGACTAAGAGCTAAATTCAGTAGTCCATACGTGTTGATCAATATTTGGGCCGAATACTGCCCAAAATCTATATTTGTACACCGATTTTGTTAAGGTCCCGGCAAAATTGACTGCTTAGATGACCATGTGATGCATGAATGTTGGTCAACATATAGGCTGAATGTTGCCAAAATTCCATGTGCATGCGGCAGAATTGGTTCGGTCCATGATTAAGAGCTAAATTCTGTGGTTTGTACACATTTATTAACATTTGGGCCAGAATTTCTGCCCAAAATTTATATTTATACACCTATTTGGTTGAATAATTTTGATGACCAAGAGCTAAATTCTCTGCCTCGTAATTATTGGTCAGCATTGGGTTTGAATGTTGCTTTAACTGTATATTTATACACCATGTACACAATAACTTTCTTTTAAGTAGGAAAGTTAATAAGTCAATTATTTAATCCGTACTGCAACGGGAAAATAACCCTTATATTCTGATTCAATCCGTCCAATCGATTTTAAGGTTCACTGGGGAGAGCGAAGTTCTTCAAGTTTAAAGATTCTGCTACAGAAGAGACCCCAGTAATGTTACTTTAGAAATTTTTAAAATATGCAATAAGAAAAAAAATTTTGTATGCAATGCGCCAACGTAAGCCCGGGTTTTTTTGTCAACTCTAAGTGCCTAGGCCGAATCTTCCATTCTAGGTAACAATGATCTTATTTTAGTATTGTAACTTTTTGACGCAATCATTGCTTATAAAGCACATTTCACATGGGCAAATAGTTTCTACTTGTTTTTCGAATGATGGTTTGGGTGCTCATTGCAAGAACTCAACCTCCTACGGGCATGTTTTTTAAAGAGCACACGTCTGTTGTTTCGCGCATAGTGATGAGCGTGTTGCTCAACGATACGTTCAGAAAGGCCGTTTTTATAGACGCGTCACAGGATTAGTTAATTTTTTTAACATTACGAAACAAATTGGTACCTGGTGGGTAGGTAAGTTTGAAGAGTTTTAGAACCCCATAGTTTCATAGTCCCACATTGCTAAGGTTACCACAATTATAAGGTCCCACATATGCAAGCTCAGCACATGGTAAAGACTACATAGAGTCAAGCTCATATACACTTCTAGCTTGCTAAACTCCCAAAACTATCACACGGTTTCCATTGGTTTATTTTAACACCATACATAAAATATTCAATTGCGTTGTCCATAGATGTGTAATTGTATGCTACTCCAGCAAGTGATGAAGGTAATTGAACACTAGTATGTCTACCATAACAGCGAATGTGAAAATGTACTTGAATCCATAGTGCTGTCTGGCAGTCAATCATTCTGTCTGTCTACCAATATGTCTGCTTGTCTGTCATATGTCTAATCAGCGGCCTCATAATTTTTTTGCAAAATTTTGAAGTCGAAGAAGTTCATTAGGAACTTGAATCAATTCGTAAATCTCTTTGACAGTTTGTACTATTACCTCCAAGTCTACATCTAACGATAATACCCACTTAGAATTCCAACCGAAGTATAAAGTCAATGGTCTCGTGTAATCCCGGTGGAGTTGCTGTTGAATACTCTCCTCTGTAACCACGACATCGTAATTTTGGCCTAACGCCATTATTGTGGTCACCTGTAAAGAAGAAGGAAAAAAAGTGTAATGAAACAAAAGTTGTATGTAATACATATTGTGAAGGTTTGATATATTCCAAAGTACGCCGCGATGAGCTTAGAAAATCTAGAACAACCCAGCAACAACGAGAAAAGAGTAAAACTGACAGTCTTGCATCCAAATACCATTGCTCTGATCACGGTAGAGAAAGACTATAAAGTAGTGCTATGAATTGTCAAAGGTACGCTAGCCACCCATAACCAATGGATATTGAGTTATGGCACCTCAATGGCGTCTTTAGAGTTGCTGCCGTTACCTTAGAAGTCCCAATGTGTTTGGAAGTCCAGATTGCCTGCGTTGTTATCGTTCTGATTCTTGTTATTGTCCTGAATCTCCTAGGTCTTCTAGTTTTGGTCGTAATGGGCCATACCTGCGTCACTGATAGGTTCCATTATACTGTTTGAGTGAAGGTGTAGTTTTTCCTCGTCGTTGCTAGGCGCTGTAAAAACAAAACTTCTAAATAAAGAAACAAAACAGTAGAATACTAGAACAAAAAATTGTTCCTATAACAAATATATAAAAATGGGGACATAGTGTGTCGTCGTCCACTAATTTGAGCACATGTAATGTTCAAACCACAACTTGTTACGAGTACTAAACGGAACAAAATAGTAACTATATTTTGATGTGATGGTAATTGTTTGTTCTAATAGAGAGAAGGGGGAGAGTTGGGATGGTTGGACCTAAATAATCTAGTTGAATATAAAACCAGCAAGATTTGAAAACCTTTCACATCTTACGTAGGCTGAACGAAATTTGAAGTGCTACGTATAATATACCCTTTTTTTATGTTTCGTTACAATAACCAAGGCGGTGAGTGACTTATGACGATTGTTTTCGTATCCACGCGCAACAAATAACAAATTCGGAATTCCGAAAAACAAAGTTAACTTCAATCATAGAATTATAGAAAATACTGGAGGTAATTTAATTTGCGACATATCGTAGAAAAAACAAGAAACGAACAATAATTTGATAGTGCAAGGAGGTTGTGTTATTATAATACATTTTAAGTTTGACAGCATTACCATAAAAAAGAAGGGCAGCGTTATTTGTAAATGTGTAAGGATAGTAAACGAAATTTAATCCATAAGAGCCCGTGCTGCACTTGGATGTTTAGCCAGAGTATGGGTATGTGCTTACCAAGTAACAGTTATTTGTATAAATAGACCAAACTATTGTTTCTGGACATGTGATACGCCATTTTTTATGCTGACGTTATTAAATTATTAAAAATATTTTTGAAAACTGTTTGGTGACGACAAAACATTTAAAGTTATGTTGGCAGCACTGAAATGGTATTAATGTGTATGACAGCTGACAGCAAAAGTTCATGTATGAAAAATCAGTGGTGCCAAATAAAAAATGTAACGTTGTGTCGGCATAGTCCATAAACTATGAGTTTCTGAACGATTTTGAGGATTGGAAAGCCAGTGTTTTCGGACCAAATCGTTTTTTGTGCCCCCGTTCTATAATAGGGCAAATGCGTCCAGAAACTACGCGTTTTCCGGCCTAGCCGACACAAATAATATTCAATTACAGTTGGTACTCGTTGTAGTTACAAAAATGATATAATATTCGATATAACCGACATTTGACATAACGCAAAGCCTAATCGCATTACCGTGTACGCATCCGTTATTATGTCGACCACAGTTACCTATAAACACTTACAATACAGAATTAGTAAATCTACGGAAGTACCTGAATTCTAATAAGTAATGTCAGAAAGCTTGAAACCTTCTTATAAATAGGCTAGGTCATGCTAGGTATGAACCTAATCTATGATCCTCCACTGTACAAACACCATGCGAATAGCTCGGCAGAGCATACATAGAAGAAGTTGTAAAAAATATATATGGATTACTCAGTGGCTCAGCTGTAAAGATGTCAGACTTGCAGGTCAAAGGTACCAAGTTCGAATTTGAGAAAAATCCGACTCAAGTGAGAAAACAGTCCTTCTCAGTAGCGTCTGCTTCCAAGACGTAGCGTTCAAAAGCGAACAAAACTGTGAAAATAGCCGACAAATCCAATTAAGATATGAAACCACAGTTACAAAAACACCTACAATATAGAATCTATTGTTGAAGTTAACTTTATAGAAATCTGTTTCATTCATTCATTCTGGAGGCGGAATCTCAAGCTAGATCTGCAAATGCAAACATCAAACGACGTAAAGAGAGAATTTCAACCGTAGAGGGAAACGCGTCGTCGTTAACGCACCTAATTATTTATCGGCCACAAAGAAATTTAGTGCAGTCGTTAAAGAAATGAGCTTATGTAGTTCATAACGTGGTACTTATGCTATCAAAAGTAGAGTAAATCTCAGTGACGGATTCTGAGAGAGAAACCGATGCGTAGTCCCTCCTCCTGTGGTACACAAGGTATGTGCAAATGTTTTTGGAAATTCGAATTATTTGTTACGTGTATATGCGAAAACAATTGTCACTCGCCGCGTTGGTTATTATCAGGATATGATAAACAAAATGTTGTTCTCTCCCAACCCTTCCCGCTCTCTGTACTAGAAGAAACAATTACAATCACATCAAAGCATAGTTACCATTTTATTCCGTTTAGTAATCATAATAAAAGTTTTGCTTTGAACATTACATGAGCTCAAATTAGGGGAGAGTAGACAACAATACACCAGGCCCCTTTTCTGTATTTTGATCAAGTATTCTACTGTTTTGATACTTTATTAAGAAATTTTGTTTCTACAGTGTCTAGTAATTACAAGCAATTTAAAACGGTGGCACAGCGGTGCAATTAGGCAATAATGTGAAAACCGATCATTCAGTTCAATGGTGACGTCATCGCTGAAAAGGATAGCAGCGACGAAAAAACTACACCTTCACTCAAACAGTATAGTGGATAATGTCAGTTACGCAGGTATGGTCCATTACCAAAATCGATGATAATAACAAGGATCAGAATGACATTGAAGTCCCAGAATTAAACGGTCATTGGTATTGGGGACTCACGTACTTCTGACAATTCATAGCACTACGTTACCGTATCTCTCTAACGGTATCAGAGCTATGGTGTTTGGATGCAATACCGTCCAGTTTTACTCCGCATTTCTCATTATTGCTGGGTAGTTCATGGCGTTCTACTTTGGCATTCCCAATATGTATTACGTACAACTTTTGTTTCATTACACTTTTTCCTTCTTTTTACAGGTGATCGTCCAAAATTACGGTGTCGTAATTACAAAAGAGACTCTTCAACCGGGCTCACGCCAGACTTTTAACATTATACTTCGGCTGGAACTTTAAGTGGGTATTATCGTGCTATGGTAGATTTAGAGACACAAACTATCGAATAGATTGCGGGTATTTGCAAATTGATTCAAATTCCTAATGAAGCTCTTCGTAATAATGTGGTCGCTAACCATACATATGACAGACAGACATAGGGGTAGACTTACAGTATTACTGACTGCCAGACAGTACCCTGTGTATATCTTCACCTTCACTGCTATGGTAGAGGTGTTAGTATTCAATTACCTTCATCACTTGCTGCCAATGGAAACCAAGTGATAATTCACTACACTAGCATTTGAGTAATTTGAAATTTTCAAATAGTTACTGTCAGTATTGCCAACTTAATTTCAACAGGTACGGAATTTTAAAAAGTACAACAATTTCGTTTATTCATTTTAATAACAATTGTTGATGTCAGCACAAGAAATCTTGTGTATCACTCTGCTATACAATGGATTGCAAATACTCATACATTTGAAGACCTCGACTTCGTCTCGGCCTGCAAAATTTATTGGTACTAGCAAACACCCACTTTCTGGTCTTGTAATACAAATAAGTATTGTTTCATACTCAATTGTTACATTAGTTGAGCTATTGGTTGACCGTTCAACAGACATAAACTTACTAATTAATTTTACCAAAGTTTCAAAATCGTGAGGTGTCTTATATGAAAATTAACATTTTATAATCCTAAAAACATCTGCCTGTACAGTGCATCCCATTTTGGTTGAGACAGCCCGATATCTCGGTTGTCGTTGAAGTTAGAACCTTGCGGTTTGCGTGGTCCTGTGCCATTTTTTGTGAAACTTTTGGAAATCCACACTTTTTGGATCCCCTTCATATCTAAGAAGGTTCTCAGTGATAATGTCAAATTGAAAACTTGTCCCATAGAGAATTTTACGTAGAATCCAGGGGCGCACTCAATTTTTTTCGGGGTATCGTTATGGAGATAAGACTCAAACATATGATTTTCTCAATCGAACACCCTGTATTTTATTATCTCATTAAATTACTTATTTTTTTTCCTTCGAACTGATATATGATATATAAACATGAAGTTTTCAAAATGCTCCAAAATTACTAAAACATTGAATTTTAATAGTGTCATGGATTTCAAAGTTTTACTACAGAGATTATTTGTGAATTTTTATAGTAGGTCATGGATGCTACAAACACTGTTGTTGACTTTTGGAGCATTGTTTTATCAAGTGACTGTGGAGAAATCAACACATCTGCTGTCATAATGATAAATTTTGATGCGTTTTATTGTGTTTGTGTTTGGCGATTTTGTTAATTTGTGAAATTTTATAATGGCTGAAAGATTTTTCAGAACAACAATATCATACAATGTTTGAATCAATACCACGAAAATGTTGACGAAGCATTAGAAATATATTTAAACAGGTAAACTAATAATTTACAATAAGACATTATATGACATTGCTTTTAAAACGTTAGATATCCAGAGAGGCGTCAACCTAGTCGAGCAACGATATTTCGACTAAAGAATAATCTACTAAATTATGTTGCGTATTCTAAACCCCGACCCAAGACGTATAACAAGGAAAATAATGAAGTGGATGAAATAAATGTCTTAGCCAGCGTCCGTATCTCGCCTCAGACTTCTTGTACGAAATTAGAAAATGACACTGTAATTGGTTTTGAACCAAACTGGAAGGGACAATAATTTTTCGAGTAAAGTCATATGGTCAGACGAAGCACATATAAGCAGTGCCGGTTTATTTAACAGGAAAAATACGAGGCACTGGTATGATGAAAACCAACACCTCATTTTTGAGCAACAACAACAGGGTCGATTTGGTTTTAATGTAGCCTGTTTCTTATTGGGGACATCAATAAAATACTGCATTTTGAAGGGATTCTCAACGCGAATAGGTACTTGGCAATTTTAGAAGATGTAATACCAGAATTCCTGGAGAATGTTCCCTCGCCTATCTTAATGCCATTTACTTCCAACAAGGCGGTGCCCCTGCCCACAATCCGAGATTGAGTGTGCCGTTTTTAGAAGAAACTTTCCAGGACCATTGGATTGGAACAAATGGACCCATTAGGTGGACTGCAAGGTCACCTGATTTGTCAGCGTTGTACTTTTTTTTGTGGGGTTTTTGAAAAATAAAATATACGGTAAGAGGCACAATAATATTGAAGAACTTCGTGCAACAACAGAGGCAGTTTTGCAGAATTTACAAAATTGTCCTTTCATAATTTTAAGTGCATTAAGACATATTAAGAAATTGTGTCAATTGTGTGTTAGGAAAATGGACATAAATTTGAACAATTCAATGAATAAGTTACCGTATAATTTCGAAATGAAATAGTATGAGTAAATATTTAATTAATTGCTTATTCTACATTATGAACTTTTTATTACTATTTATTTTTGCTATTAGTTAGCTACGTTTTATGTTTTGTTAGTGAATTAGTGTTAGTATTGTTCTTGTTCCTTTCATGGAAAAATCACAAGTAGTATTACTTCAATTTGAACTTTTTTGTATGAAAAATCCATAGCCTACTATTAAAAATCAATGTTTAGTCATTTTGAAGGAAAAAATAAGGAATTTAATGACGCGATAAAATACAGGGTGTTCCATTGAAAAATCATAAGTTTGAGTCGGATCTCCATAACCATACCCCGAAAAAAAATTGAGTGCGCCACTGAATTCTACATAAAATTCTCTTTGGGATAAGTTTTCAATTTGACATTATCGCTGAGAAACTTCGTAGATATGGAGGGGTCCAAAAGTCTGAATTTTTAAAAACGCCCTGTAATTTATGAACGAAAGACAGGACATCAAAGACAAAAAGTGGCACAGGACCACGAAAACCGTAAGATTCTATCTTCAACAACAACCGAGATACTTGGCTGTCTCAACCAAAATGGGATGCACTGTACAGTTAATAATGTATTATTTTCATCAATCTTATTTCTATTACAGATTTTGCACCCTATATACAGCCTAAACCGTAAGAGATAGAAAAACTTTAAAATTGTAGGGTTTTCCTCTATTTTTTGCTGTTTATAGAGATGTAAAACAATATTTCTATACCTGCCAAAATGACATGACTTAATTTTTTAAATAGAACACCCTGTATATTATTATCTAGATGGAAAGGCCTTTTTCTTCTGGTTACAAAAATGTATGGTTTGTGTATATTATCTTTAGTGGTTTTCCTTCAATTCACGTCCAAAGTTTGAAATTTTAAATCATTTAATTAAAAATTTTGAAAATCGTCACATCTTTGAAATACACATCGGTGTTCAGTGATCATCAGTTGGGGTAACAATGAGAATTTAGGTTGCCAAGAACTTCCTGGAATGCTTCTTTTGTTACTTAAGAGCGGCTGTCAAAATAAAATGGTATATAATAAAATGGTATGAAGAAAAGGTCAACATAATTAGACTTTATTATACCAATTTAAATAGAATCCGGTTAGTTCAACAACAATTCCGTGCATTATATCCATGGAGAAGAATGCCATCGCCGAATACTATAAGATATATTGTTAGAAAATTTGAGGGTACCCAAAATTTAAAAAGGAAAAAAGGCATTTCGTAAGAAATCAACAGGACCTAGAAATTTTATGGTATTTTCAAGGTAAAAGTTTTGATTCTTATCCTAATATTTAATATATTTTGTAAAATTATAAAATATAGATAATTTTATGTTATAGATACTTATTCTTTATTAATTTAGTTTTACAACAGCCGATGAGTAAAAATCCAGGGTAGAAGATCCCTGCATGTTTGGTGTGGAATGCTAAGGGCAAGGTTGTTGGACCCATTTCCTTTGACGGAAACCTCAACGGCCAACGGTATATAAATTTCCTTCAAAATGAAATCGAAAACTTATTAGAAGAGCTTTCTTTGCTTATTTATAATGACATAATATGGCATCAAGATGGCGCTCCTGCACATTACGTAAATGAGGTAACGGAGTTTTTGAACCAAAGATATCCAATTTGTATTGGTAGAAATGAGGTTATACGTTGACCACCTAACAGCCCTGACTTGAACCCATTAGATATCTTTTTATGGGGATATTTAAAAAATAAGGTTTATTATGAGAGGACTGTAAGTTTATTGGAATTACGTCAAAACATTGAAACCCAAATAAATGATTGAAATAACAACCATAGGAACTCATTTAGGCAAACAATAGGCAGAAAATTTATAAGAAACGTTCAAAATTGTTTTAATAATAATTTAGACTAAGAATATTTTTTTTTTTTAATTTGCATTTTTTTTTATTTGTTACTTCGTTACCTAATTATTTAAAAATTATTGTTATTGTTAAAAATGTTATTATTGATCCGTCGTTAATTAATTAATTAAAAATAAATAAAATATTTAAATAAGGAATTTTTTTTTTACATTTGTTGCTCAAGGTGCAATTAATATTGACAATTGACAGAATCCAACAAAATAAACATTCCAAGCAGTTAATGGCACCTAGATTCTTATTGCTACCCCAACTGATGATCAATAAACACCGTTGTAAATTTTAAGGCTGTGCTGATTTTCAAAACATTTTTAATTAAATCGTTTAAAATTTCAAACTTTGGACGTAAATTGAAGAATAACTACTAAAGATAATATAGGCAAATCATATATTTTTGTAATCAGGAGAAAAAAGTCTTTCCATCTAGATAATAATATACAGGGCGTTCCATTTAAAAAATCAACGTTGTGTCAATTTGACAGATTTAGAAAAACGAAAGATTTTTCTATCTCTTATGGGTAAAGCTGTAGGTAGGGTGCAAAATATAATCGGACACTCTGTACATAATTTGATGGATAAGTATGGTTTTATGATGAGAAAAACCAAATAGTTTAGATTATTTTACTAAATGCATTATTTTTATATTTATATGTTATATAATCTATACGTTTCGACAACAATTACAGTTATCGTCCTCAGTAAATGGTAATAACTATAAGAATTGCTTATTTCATAAATTTATTCTAAGATCTCAAGCAATTCTTACACATACTATCATTTACTAAGAACGGCAACAGTAATTGTTATCTAAACGTGTAGATAAAAAATATAAATAGAAAAATGAACCATTTAAAAAACATGAAAGCTAAGTGTTATTCCTTTATAATTAAAGTACTTAGCTCTTTTGGGTTTTTAATGATGTATTTTTGAATTTATATTCGACACAAATCTATACGTTTCGATAACGATTACAATTATCGTCCTCAGTAAGAATTGTTTAAGATAGAATAACAACCCTTAAGGAATTACCACTACTGAGGATGGTAACTGTAAATGTTACCGAAACGTTTAGATTTGTGTAAATCAATAATACAAAAATACACTAATGAAAACCCAGCTAAGTATTTTAATTATGTGTAATAATGGTGAAAGTTTGCATTTACATCATTACTTTACCATAGTGTAAAAAATAATTACCTATTGGGGTAGGTAGTAGGTTTAGTTACAGGGCAGCGTAAAATTTTGAGAATTACAAATTGGAAAGTTTTACTTACACAGAATTTCTTTCTGTTTGATTAATAGTTGATGAATGTCTGTTAGAATCCATAAGTTTTGAATGCTTCAAGTGACTTTTATGTGAAATTCAACAAATTTTTGTCAAGAGCATTTTTTGGTAAAATATCGAAACAAAGAACGGTCTCGTAGATAAATCGTAGATTACAAAAGCAATTTGAAGATAAAAAGAATGTGAATGCCGTTTTCAATCCAACTCATTCAAAAGTAGTCGTATAAAAGAATTCGAATTGAATTCCCATAATATTACGGACAAGTACTATCTTTGGGTATTGTTCCGAAACACAAAGCTTTCAAAAGATATTCGAGTGGTTCCTCTGTTGATAGAAATGCTCCTCCGGGATTGACAACTGGAAATATTCGTTTGTTTTATACTTTACGATCCTGAAGGAGTTTGTTTGCAATGCCGCTTATATTTTATACAATACATATTTTTTTGTAGTTTTTTTAGATACAATGATGTATCTTTCGGATACAGCAAACTTCTTCCTTTTTATTGTTTCAATTTTGATAGTTTATTGTAAGGTTGTATTAGTAAGAATTTTATTTAGGGTTTGGTCACCTAGCAACCAAAGGCCTGAGGCTGTTGCTTGGCAACACCCAGGTGTTGGACGATCCAATCAACACGCCGCATCTCAAGATCAATGTTTACTCTTGATCGTTGATAACACTACATCGTGTATTTACACGGACATATTGACAAAAAAAAAATTACTAACTTAATCTCATGTTTACAACTTACACTTGTTCATACAATCTTTACAACTAACATGATTAAAAATGTTTTTCCAACGAAAACATAAACTAATAAATTCTCAGATTCTTCGTTTGCAAAAAAAATTGCATTTCTCGGTTTTACATTACAAAATTAACTAATATTAATTACAAAAAAATGTGAAGTATTTCAGTATACTTTAGCAACTAATTAGTTTTTGACACTCATATTAATTTTATGGTTGTATTGCTTGTGACTCCATCTATCGCCAGATATAAACAAATACTCGCGAATACTAAGCAAAAGCTACAGTATTTGAAGAAACAGGAGACATTATTACAATAAAATATGTTTAAAGCTTTAAAAGAGGAGTTAAGTTTAATCATTTAACAGAATGTAAAAAAAAGTTGTAAACAAAATCAGTTTTTTTTCTAATATCTATTAGAAATATGTAAACTGTCAAGGCTCGAAAGTTCGCTTAGGTCTAAAAAAAACAAATATAACAATTTTAAGAACTCTCTGTAAAACAAATCAAAAAATATACAGCACATAAATAGCTAATTCTCCATAATCAGTAAACAGACCAATTATCTGAAAAGTCTACATTGAAATTTGAAGTTTAAGGTATAATCGAAGATATTCTAGTTTTAACACCATTCTTGGAAATCGATCTATGAATGGCTTGATCGTGTAATTTAAAGAGTCTAAAAAATTCTCAATATGCAGGGTGATCCCAAATTCATCTCCAGTACGAGTGTAGCTTTATGTTATAAAACAGAAACAAATTGAAAGCAGAATGAGATGCAGAACCTCTGGAAGCATAATCTAAAACTATTTTGGATTATACAGGGCGTTCGACTAGGTTGTGACAGCATTTTATATTTTTTAATGGAACGTCCTGTATAATTTGGCTTTTACTTACTCGTCCAGTTTGTGACAACTCATCACAATTTCAATACTTTCTAGCAATTGTTTTTTTTTTTGTAAACGTAAAATTCAATGATTTAAACATGTAATTTAAGAAATGCATATAATGTAGCTCACAAATAGAGTTTTCGCAAATATGTTACATGAGTTCTAGGGATACTACATATAATTATAGATTTTGTTTATGCAGAATAAAGAAAGTATGGTCATATATCGAAACGAAATCAAAGGAAAGTTTCTGTTCTGAATTCGTTAAGTATGCTTATCCAATTAAAGTACGTTCGGTATCTACTAACCACAAGACAATTGAATATTTGAAATTCTTTTTACTGACATTGCGTCCACCGTTTATGGGATACATAGTGTAAGGGGAATGTGTGTTTCATTAAGTTTAGAACATCTAAATGTATCGCTCACTTTGTTAGTAGGTGGAGATGACAAATTATTAAACTATAACAATCAATTTTAGACGTACATTAGGTGAGTATTCGCATTCGAATTCGTATTCGTATTCGTATTCGTATTCGTATTCGTATTCGTATTCGTATTCGTATTCGTATTCGTGTTCGTGTTCGTGTTCGTGTTCGTGTTCGTGTTCGTGTTCGTACTCGTACTCGTACTCGTACCCGTACCCGTATCCGTATCCGTACCCGTATCCGTATCCGTATCCGTATCCGTATCCGTATCCGTATCCGTATCCGTATCCGTATCCGTATCCGTATTCGCATTCGCATTCGCATTCGCATTCGCATTCGCATTCGCATTCGCATTCGCATTCGCATTCGCATTCGCATTCGCATTCACATTCGCATTCGCATTCGCATTCGTATTCGTATTCTTATTCGTATACGTATTCATATTCGTATTCGTATTCGTATTCGTATTCATATTCGTATTCATATTCGTATTCATATTCGTATTCAGTATTCGCATTCGTATTCGTATTCGTATTCGTATTCGTATTCGTATTCGTATTCGTATTCGTATTCGTATTCGTATTCGTATTCGTATTCGTATTCGTATTCGTATTCGTATTCGTATTCGTATTCGTATTCGTATTCGTATTCGTATTCGTATTCGTATTCGTATTCGTATTCGTATTCGTATTCGTATTCGTAGTCGTAGTCGTAGTCGTAGTCGTAGTCGTGTTCGTGTTCGTGTTCGTATTCGTGTTCGTATTCGTATTCGTAATCGTTTTCGTATTCATATTCGTATTCATATTCGTATTCATATACGTATTCATATTCGTATTTATATTCGTATTCATATTCGTATTCGTATTCGTATTCGTATTCGTATTCGTATTCGTATTCGTATTCGTATTCGTATTCGTATTCGTATTCGTATTCGTATTCGTATTCGTATTCGTATTCATAATCGTATTCGTATTCGTATTGGTATTCGTATTCGTATTCGTATTCGTATTCGTATTCGTATTCGTATTCGTATTCGTATTCGTATTCGTATTCGTATTCGTATTCGTATTCGTATTCGTATTCGTATTCGTATTCGTATTCGTATTCGTATTCGTATTCGTATTCGTATTCGTATTCGTATTCCTATTCGTATTCACATTCGTATTCGTATTCGTATTCGTATTCGTATTCGTATTCGTATTCGTATTCGTATTCGTATTCGTATTCGTATTCGTATTCGTATTCGTATTCGTATTCGTATTCGTATTTGTGTTCGTGTTCGTATTCGTGTTCGTATTCGTGTTCGTATTCGTAGTCGTATTCGTATTCATATTCGTATTCATATTCGTATTCATATTCGTATTCATATTCGTATTCATATTCGTATTCATATTCGTATTCATATTCGTATTCATATTCGTATTCATATTCGTATTCATATTCGTATTCATATTCGTATTCATATTCGTATTCATATTCGTATTCGTATTCGTATTCGTATTCATATTCGTATTCATATTCATATTCATATTCGTATTCGTATTCATATTCGTATTCATATTCGTATTCATATTCGTATTCATATTTGTATTCATATTCGTATTCATATTCGTATTCATATTCGTATTCATATTCGTATTCATATTCGTATTCATATTCGTATTCATATTCGTATTCGTATTGGTATTCGATCGAAAGCTACACAGCAGCCGTGAAACTTTTCTTTTTTAAAAATGGATAATAGAGCTGCTTATTTTCAAATCTCTAATTAATGCTCGTTGTGTAACCTGTGAATGATCAATTACACTTTAAACACTACTCAATTTCATAATTTTATTCACTTCCTATAATAGTCCACAGAAGCAACAAACTATGTTTGTGTAAATCCGTCCAGGAATTATGTGGTGTTCGACGATCTCAATATCGCTCATGATACACGCTTATAGCCAAAGCTAAATTCTTAATGGATTCCTCTGGAATTAAAGCTATATTGACAATCTGTTCAATACTGAATTCTGAGGTGTCCGTTATTTTATATTTACCAACCAGATTATAGTTCAGTACAGTAAAACGAGTGTTAAAGTTGACAAACGTTTGTTGTTAATACACTTAGCAAATGATTTTGACTTTAATTGTAAAGATAAAGTATGTTTGTTTCTATAAACTTGTGATATATTACGAGAAAACGCAGACATGGAAACTGTATTGCATAGATAGATATGGCAACGTAATTTTTATTGATTTCTCCTGACAACTGTTCGAGATGACTTAAGGAATAACTAAAGTGAACCACATAGTTTAAAATTCTCGTATGATGGGGGGGGGGGGAGGATAATTTTATTTGGTAAAATTAATAACGTTTACAGAAAAATGAAGTACTAGGAATTGTTAAAATTATGGTGAGAAATGATCATTCATACGAAGAGTAGGAAAAAACAAAAACATGAGGGATTCTCCATTTGATTAAACCGAAAAACCGCTTGTAAATGTTTTAAGTTTTGAAAGTTCACCTTTATACACTCCTAGTCATCTCGTCGAGATCGAAACTTATCTCACTTCGGCTCGTCTCAATCGTTCGAGACGATACCAAGGTTCGGTGTTGTTTTCTTTTACGACACGAAACGGAGTCTAAGTATTGGCAAGAATCTATAACAGTGTCGATAAGAGTGGACTTAAAAATGTGCTTTCGAAAGTGTCAAGTCAAGCGGCTTATACTCACCTAATGTACGTCTAAAATTAACAGTTTTAGTCTTGAGCTAGGAATAAGTTGTCATCTCCACCCACTAACAAAGTGCACATTATGTTTAAATGTTTTATAGAGCACTCATGTGGCGGAACTGTACCTCACACTTTGAAACCCATACACGCAATGTTAATAAAAAAAATTAAATATTCCACTTTCTAGTGACTAATAGATTCTTAAGCATACATACATGAAAATTAGGAAACATTCATCAATCATACTTGACCACCCTGTGTATGCCGCGTATACGTTTCCTTTTTAACTAACAAATGTGTTACCACATAGTCGTATCTTAACTGATAATTTAAAAAAAAACATAATTATGAAGAGGATCTTGAAAAAGAAAAAAAGGTTTTCACATTGTGTGCTTTCGCTGTACAAAACTGTCATATTGTTGATTTCTAAGATGCCTTTGATCAAAATGTGGTTAGTACCTATGTCTTATAAATTGTATCATGAACATTAGGTACGTATTTATAAGTTATACATGGTTTTGCTGTCACATAGTCCATTTCATTGTTTATACGTGTGATTTTTGATTCTAAACGAATTAGAATGTATAGTTCCGATAACAGCTATTGTTGTATCTAGTTCGCGAAATGTTACTTTGATTGAGAATTGAATTTTTTAGTGAGGCGCAGCCGAGTTAAAAATTAGTAGAGATCACCAAAGTAGTTCGCGCACGTGTTACAAACAAAATTTTTGGTACAACCATCAAAATATGTATATCCCTTAAAATTGATTTAAATAATTTTTTTATTGGATTTTTGCTTGATTGAGGACCACAAAGGTTAAAATACAATAATCTCATAGAGTTTACATGCAGTGCACGAAATATGTATTTCGCACACTATTTCGCGCACGTAGGAAAATAAAAAAAATATCATTTCGCATATTGGTACTAATGCGCGAAGCTCGTCATTTTTTGACGTTTGTAGAAAAAAATTTTTTTTATTATTCGCATTTTTTATTCTTCATTTCTTATAAATATTCTACACTCTATTATAATTTAAAGGGAAATGTAGCGGCACACTTATTCCTGTACATATTTCAAAATTATTGTTATACAATTCTTATAATTTTAGTGTAGTTAAAAATTCCCGTTGGTGCGTTTAACCATTCTAGGGATTTTAAATTGTTCTAGTTCTGTAATTTATTCACAGAACTGTTGTAGTAAATAAGCACATAAAACAGTAAAGCAAATTACGGTACATATAAAATATAACAACAGTAAAATTGCACAGGTGATAATAAGGTAAAGGCAAGGACAAAAGAAAACAGACAAGGAATTTATACCTACCTAATTGTTTAGTGACCGCTAAAGCACAAAATACATAAGTCAAATTACAATAAATCACATACAAAGAGAAATCAGGTCGCAAGCAAACAGCTCTACCTCACAACGGACACACAAAAACTTATTAAAACAAATCCTTACAAGGGTAAGTTATAAATAGATCACAACATCGTGACCGATATATAAATTTGAGGGCATTAGAAAAATACAGTGCTCCTTTCTCAGGTTACACATTCATCTATACAACAATAAAAACAATAACAATAAAATTTGAGGTGTTGAATGGGCTGGCCCCGGGAGTGCGTACCCACTTTTACAATTAATAATCAGCGGCATCATGTACCTATTCACCAGCCTACCTCTACACAAATATAAATATAAACAACAAACAAAAATGCTAATTCGCACAAATACCAGAGTGAGAGGGCTTTGAACAGTCTTTTATTTTAGCAGATTTCAGCTTAATGAACCCGCGTACGAATAAGATACATTTGCAAGGCAGTGTCTGGTATTTAATATACTATTTAGGCTGGTAAATGATTAGCTACGAGCTTTCATTTATATAAAAATACCTACTTACATTTAATTGATCACAGGCACAAATCGTTAACCTACGCGATTTAACTTCAAAAAGGGTGATCCTTATTTATAGATTAATATTTGAAAAACACATTACAACTAACACTCGAAAGAAAAGACAAATTAGTGTTGGCTAATTCAAAAGAAAATGTACACGCACGAAATATTTTAAAGACCAACTGTTTACAATGGGAGTTTCTAATTAACCAAAACTCGATCTGGCTTGATTGACACTCTAACTGTAACTAACTTTCCCCCGATTTCAAACCTAACCATCTTTACTCCCGCAATCAACCCCTATTTCTCAAAAGTAATATAAAAACAAGAAACATTAATTTGTGTTGGAACAGTTTCATATTAATTATTACACGACATCTTAATGTTAAAAATATGCATTCGTCCGTAACAACCCATATTTCTCGCTCGAGTTTCCAATTAACAAACAAAGATATCTTTTGATCGCCGTCTGTACCGACACAATTACTTATTAAGCTAATGACATTTTTCTATTAAGAATCAGCGCATAAGAAATTCCAATGATTGGTTACGCCCCCTCAGTAAAACATTTTTGAGCGTGCACCTACTAGTCATGCCCTAACATGTGTTTTTCAAATATCAGTTACATACATTTTCACATTTGTTATATAAAATATATAAATAAAATATTTTGAAAACATTAGCAAATTACGACGTATTATAAAGATATTAAAAATCCACTAATTATCTTTTCTATCGCGGTAACAATGGCGATTTGATAAACGTTTATTACAGTAATAAAATTTTCGCGGTCCGCCACCTATAAACCTCAGATTGGACCCAAATGGACACAATATGCAAAAAATAGCAGTCGGTACGAGGACCCTACAACTTTCTGTAATGGCATGGCCCTCAGTAGTGTAGTGTACAACATGTCCTTTTAAATTATTGACCAATCTTGGTCCTCGGCAGCCATGGTGCGTATAAAAACACACGAAACGTTTTATTATTACTCTACGCTTTAAAGAATCTAGAAGTAAGTTCAATGAATGAAAACTGGAAAATACACCAACCGAAAGCATTGAAAGTTTTCTAGCTCATATTCAAGTACAATATATTTACAGAAAACATTTTATGCTCTGTAGTTAATGCGGAAACAAACAAATTTTCCTAAATACTTAATAAAATATGATTTTTAAGACTAAATAAATAGTCCAGTTAGCGTACAAATCAATTGGTATGGGGTCCCTACAAGTTTTGTGCAATTTGATATAAACAGACGATCCATATTTTTAAAGGAAGGTTCTCTCAAGTCGTTTGTAAGTATATATTACTAATATGTAGATGTTTTATGAGGTTTTCATGTAAATAAAGTTTTTTTAATTTGAGCCAGCAGAAAGTGGCTGCATTTTTAAATAAAGAAAAAAACATTTTGCACCAACTTTCACTCAAAAAATTAAGTAATCCAGTTTTAAAACATTAGTGGAAGAATATTACAAGAAACGTTTCCTTCGTCATCCTACAGCTAAAGAAAGATACACATCCTTACTTTGTAATGGACGAAACCTCTATCCGTTTATTCATATAAGAAAATAAATGGTAAAATTTACCGAACGACTCGTGATTAGTTTTAAATAAATATTTAAAACAGATAACGTCAAAACTTCAATATTTATTCATGAGGGCTTAAATGATTTATATTTATCAGAAGCGATTCTATTTGACGCAGCTTTTTATACGATTAATTACCGAGCTGGTAGCGTAGTGGTGACACGACCTGCGCAGCATTCGGGAGGTTTTTCAGGGGTTTTCTCATACACACGCAGCGGCATGGTCACTGCGTATATGCACACCGTGTGTGGCTGCTTAGGCGAATTCTGAGGTAGTATTTCCCTCAAAACCCTAACTCCGTTCCTTCCGATCCTATCCTGATCACACCATCCTTAATCCCACCATGCATATATACGTAATGTATATATGTATGCTGGGAATCCATGATTGTGGCTGAAGGGGCTCGAAAGCTCGGCCTCCCTTGGAGAGGAATAAAATACGTGGCCTTTTCCTTTTCCTATACAATTAATTACAAAAATTTTTAATTGAAATCTGAACCTTTAGCTTCTCTAAACATATGCCCGTCTTTTTTGCGATAAAGATTATTACCTAAAACTTTAACGATGTAACATGCCTTATAGGGTTAAGTTATAATTGAAAGATAAAATAATGTAATAATGTACTTGGTTTTCTGTTTGAAATCACTAAGTTGATACCTACGTCCGGTAAAACTGAAATACTCTGCCGAACTTGCCAAATTTGGCAACAAAGTTTGATTTTCGTACGTTGAGTGGTTCTCTGAATAACATTGCCCTATTGGTACCTCCATGAAATTATTTTATGTTTATATTTTCGTCTTTTCTTTTGCATATACTGTCGAAGACAAAGACGTAGAGGTAATATTTTATTAAAACGAGCATTCCTTTTTACTTACTTAGGACAGTTGCGATTGTTTCAGAGAAATTTAAGAACTGTTTTAATTGGAAGTGACACCGTAAAATTTAGATTTTGCAAAACCGAATTAAAATTGAAAATAATCTAGTGGTAATAAGTAGTTATACAGGGCCGGTTGTGGACCAGTTCAAGGTCACTCACGTGAGCAAAATTTCAAGGTTAAACTTTTGACGGGAAATTTCAAGGTCAAAACGACAAGGTCAAAAAATAGAAATACGAAAGTCATCATATTACAATTCTTTAAAGGTCAAAATGTCAAGCTCTTGTTACAATTCTTTCAAGGTGAAATCTAAAAATAGAAATGTCAAGATCATCAATTCTTAGAAATCGAAAAATAGAATTTTTAACTTATATAAACCGCAGCGAGGTGTGTTGAGACCAGTTAGTTAGAAAACATGGAGTTATCAGAGTTAAACCAGAGCACCTATTGCAAACCCTTTAATGATGAATATGTCCGTAATTAATACTAAGTAGGATGAATCTATAGTGATGGAAGTGGATAATTTTAAATGTGTATTATGTCAGGGCTTTCATGAGTATTTCAAACAAGAAGCTCGGATTGAAACGTTGCTAAACGTGAAGGATGTGTTCATAAGTAATTTTGGTGCAGCCGGCATAACAACAAACATAAATTTTGTTTTTAATAGTAGTGCTACAACCCCACCATACGTAAATTACTCATGCTAGAATAATTTCTTAAATAGTGTTAGTGGTGGTACAATTGTGAGCAAGTAAAATCGTTCTAATTCAAGAATCATTTCTGGAACGAACAAAACTCAGAAGTTCTCCGTTACACAGGACTTTTCACGATGAGCGTTAATTAGACGTTTCTGGCAAACCAGACAACGGATCAACCTGAAAATTTGACAGTACGCATAAATTAATATGATCTACACGAATAAAATATTTTAGATGATGCGGAGTTGCCGCTTTTCCTATAAACTAGCGACTACTTTGATTTTTCAAATAGAACACCCTGTATATAATATCATATTATGATTTCCTATTATTTTGCCTATACCTACCTATCTATTACCGTTTAAGAGATATACATTAATTTTGATTTTTTTTACAAGACGTACTTTTATAAACGCTGATAATCTTGAACTCTCTCGTACTAAGACGATCAAATTCGAAGTAAAGTGGAATGATACAATGAGGATCTTCACTTCGAGTCATATTTTATTTGCCTCATACAGGGTCTTTAAAAATGCAGATACTTTGTTCACATGAAAAAGGAGTGGAAGTCAATTTTTCAAATGTATATTTACACATTTTTGAGCTCTACATCCAATTTTAGATCGACTTTAATCAGATAATGCTATTTCGATTTCGAACCGTTTTCGAGATAAACTGTTCCAAACAGAAACTGACGTGGTTTCCTTGTATTCATCACTTATTTTATACTACGTAATACAATTTCTTTTCGATTTAGTTTTTCAACAGTCCCAAATCAGTCAATTCGAAATTGATATGTACCCTAGAAAAGTTACAATTTGTATGCATTGTGGTATTGAGTGTCTCTACCGTACAACATTGCAAATTAATATTTTTCAATAGTGTGCTTTGGAAAATAAATGATCCAATTTTGAAACGTCAAACTTTCGTTGGTGGTTTTGACTGATTGTGATACTAATTATAATAGAAAAATGTCAAGATTAGGTTACAGTAATAAAGATTTCTTGAATTTATTAATTATTCATGGTGAGTGCTATAGAATTGCAAGTAGAACATGCAGAGTATTTCATGAAAGATATCCACAACTTCCGAAGCCTAATAATAATGTGATAAATCGACTACTACAAAACTGTTGGTTGAATGGAACCTTTCGTCCAAAAATCATTCGTAGAAATGAAGTGGATGATGATGACAATGGCATAACAGTTTTGAGATTTTTAATGCATTTCCAAATGCTTCTCTACACGAGGCTGAAAGGGAGATAGGTATACCCTACTTGATAATTTATCGCATTCTTAATAAGCACAAATGGCATCCCTATAAATTCTACTGTGTCCAACATTTGAAACAGACTGATTTGCCTCGTAGAGTGGAATTCTTTGGAGGGTTACTTGTCAAGACTCAAGAGGATGAACATTTCCTTGACAATATTATATGGACAGATGAGGCCACGTTTACAAAAAGTGAAATTTTCAACAGACACAACAGTCATTATTGGGCGCCAGAAAATCCTCTTGTCGTTCGCCAAAGGGGTTTTCAAGAAAGATGGCAATTTAATGTATTTTGTGCCATAAAGAATGAGTCAATTTTTATACCGAGTTTTATGACGATAATTTGAATGCAACAAAGTATGAAGATTTACTGAGAAATGGAATTCAAATGATTTTAAATAATAGGCCAGGAAGAAAACGTGTATGGTACCCAATGGATGGTGCTCCACCCCATAATTCTCGTTCAGTAGGCGAAGCTTTCACTGAAATCTTCGAAGACAGATGGATTGGTAATAATGGATCTCTTCGTTGGCCTCCTAGAACACCAGATGGCAATCCAATAGATTATTTTGTGTGGGGTTTCATTAAAAATATGGTTTACTCCAACCCAGTAACAACAATGGAAGATATGAAATCGAGAGTTAGAACTGCTTTCAATAGTTTAACTCCAGACCTAATCAGAAGCGCTACACATGAAAATCTTTTGAAGAGATTACATGTTTGTTTAAGTAGAGGTAGAGATGTGTTCGTACATATTCTGAAATACACTGATAATTGAATTAACTTATTAATTCACGAATTTATTTTCAGTTCGTGTGTCAGCGTTAATGAAACTATTGTTTGAAGAGAAGTTTCATTTGATGGTTGAAGAGTATTTTAATAATTATTTATTCATTGTATTATCTGCAACTGATGAAGGAACATCGAACGGAATCTGTTAAATTTCAAAAGAAGTGATGCATACAAGGAAACCACGTCAGTTTCTGTTTGATACAGTTTATTTCGAAAACGGTTCGAAACGAAATAGCATTATCTGATTAAAGCCAATCTAAAATTGGATGCAGAGCTCAAAATGTGTAAACATACAGGGTGTTCCATTTGAAAAATGACTTCCACTCCTTTTTCATGTGAATAAAGTATCTGCATTTTTAAAGACCCTGTATGAGGCAAATAAAAATATGACTCGAAGTGAAGATCCTCATGGTATCACTCCACTCCATTTCGAATTTGATCGTCTTAGTACCAGAGAGTTCAAGATTATCAACGTTTATAAAAGTACATGTTTTGTAAAAAAATCAAAATTAATTTATATCTCTTAAACGGTAATAGATAGTTATAGGAAATAGTACATGAAGTTGTTGACAAAGTAATAGGAAATCATAATATGATATTATATACAGGGTGTTCCATTTGAAGAATCAAAGTAGTCGCTACTTTATGGTAGAGCGGCAACGCCGCATCGTCTAAAATATTTTAGGCGTGTAGATCATATTAATTTATGCATACTGTCAAATTTTCAGGTTGATCCGTTGTGTTGTTTGCCAGAAACGTCCAATTAACGCTCATCGTGAAAATCTCTGTAGATGCATACCCCACACAGGTGCAGTTGTTGGTGCTGTCCAAATAGTGATGGTTGTAAAAACAAAAATGAAGAGAAACAAAATGCAGGTTAGTTTTCTTCTTCTAACACTGACTGGTTATCATTCAACATAAGGATGTAGTGTATAAACAAGTAGCTAATGAATACTTAATTGATTGTGGTTATTATAAACTATCGAAAGATACCTGTAATATATTTATGTTTTAGTCGTACTTGTGGCAACCCTGCCCCGGGCATGAGGGGGCATATCATGGCAACGGGTAAGGAGTTGCACACAATGACAGCTCGGTCTGATCTGTAATTAATAAATATAATTTAGAAACCGGTGTATTAATTAAATAACGTATATCCAAGTTAAGTGCCTATACACTAATTAGACATACATTACATGGTGGCAGCGAGAAAACGATTGTAATAGAAGCATAATGTTGAAAGTGTAAATTGAGTGTTGAAGCGCGTCTGGAATTTTAAAATGTCTGATAAAGGAAGAGCTCCAGAGCCGTTTAGCATTCAAGGTAGCTAATCATTGGAAATTTTGGAAACAAAAATTTGAGTTATTCATGATAGCTACGGGAAAGAATACAAAAGATGACAAATTGCGATATTATTAAATCTTCTGGGTGACGAAGGAATACAAGTATTCAACACCTTTGAATATGAAACTGAAGGAGATGATAAAAAATCTTCGGTTGTGATGGCTAAATTTAATGTGTATTGCAATCCACTAAAAAATTTAGTATATGAACACTTTAAATTTTTTAAAAGTTATCAACAACCTGATGAAAGTGTTGATCAGTTTATTACTGCGCTTAAAAAATTAGCTGTTGCCTGTGAGTTCAAGGAAAGTGATGTGTTAATACTGGATAGAATTATCTTGGGAATACGAGACCCCAGAATACAGGAAAAATTGTTGCAATCTTCGAATTTGGAGTTAAATAAAGCTATAAACATATGTAGGTTCATGGAAAGCAGTGTAAATACTCAAAGGGAAATATCTAAAGAAGTGAATATAGTTAAGGAAAATAATGGGCCTAGATATTCAAAATATGCAAGAAAGAACCAACCAGGATATAGTGGTGTAAAAAAAGGTGAAACTTGTGACCAGCAACACTGTACAAAAGGTAATGATTATTCGTACGACAAGTGTGCTTCGCAACATAATAAGAGTAAGTGCCCTGCCTTTGTTAGATACTGTTCATTTTGTCAAGGAAAAGTACATTACCGTAAATTTTGTCCAAAGAAGCACAACAACGCCCATGAAATAAATGAAAACGAATCAGACTCTGATTGTAGTGTAAACTCTAAAGTTGAATGGACTATTATTAATGTGTGTTTAAATTTTAATATGGACTCAATTGATTGGTTTGAAACTGTAAAAAACGTTGGTTATGACATAAATTTAAATATTGACACGTGAAATCAAGTTAATATTCTCGGTTACTGTGATTTTAAAAAACTGAATATAAACCTTAGTTTTTGTTATGAACGAATAAGTTCAAAGGTAAATGTGTAATTAAAAATTATTATTAAATACATAAATAAAAGTTTACACCGAGTAGATTTGAACCTACGACCTGTACTTTGCTAGAGCACTCTCTAACAAAGTACAGGTCGTAGGTTCAAATCCTACTGAGGTAAACTTTTATTTATGTATTTAATAATAATTTTAATTAAACCTTTGTGAAGTGCAATCTGCGTCTAGTGCATTACCAAGTTACACTGGACATAAAATTGATGTATTAGGTCAATTGTTGTTGCAGTGTCAGTATAAAGATATTACTACAAAATTAATATTTTATGTTTTGAATTCGGACATTTCGAAATCTATCTTAGGATTGACGGCTTCACAACAATTTAAAATGCTTGGTAATAATTTAAACATAACTGTTAATGTTATAGATTATAAAGTACAGGGCATTATACAAAATTTTAAAAAAGTGTACGGGAATTGGTAAAATGGAGCGCTACTTTAAAGCTACGTTATCTGAAGATGCGGTTCCGGTTATTGGCGGCATGCGAAAAATTCCTCTGTCTCTAATGGAGAAAGTTAAAGAAAAACTTGCTGATATGATTCGTAAAAATGTAATTATTCCCGTTATTGAACCAACAGACTGGCTAAACTCAATTGTAGTGGTCCCCAAAAGTAATGGTTCTGATATACGAATTTGTATGGACACTTTGTATCTAAACAAATACAGGGTGTGTCGCGAAGAGTTTTGATTAAAAGTAATGGCGGATACAGTTATGTTAAAAATCTGAAATTACGAAGCTGTAGGTTTGGATGACGTTGAGTTCAAACATAATATTGTCCTGAATGTGGCATTTTCGGTTATACCGGAAGTAGACGTCAACTTTGTTATTTTAAAATAACCTAATATTTTTATTTTATTTTTACATGAAATTCTAGATAAAATTTGTGCACAATGTCCTATACCAAAAATGAAGTATTTTCAAGATATTTCGAGTTTTTAAAAATTTTGAAAAAATCCTAGTCCACATTGAATAACGATATCTCCATTAATAACGAAGATAGTGACGTGAAATTGTAACCAATAAACAATAAGAGCTTTCCGTTAACTCCATGTATCCATCTCATTGATATTTCATACAGAGTGTTTTAAACTTAGCCGCCAACATGCACAATTTAAATCATTTATAAGTTGCTTACTTTAAATAGAACACCCTGTATTTTATTACATTTTCCGCTGTATTTTTTTAAGCCAATTCGTTTGGTATCAGTATTCCCTATACCTAAATCCAACCACTTTTGAGATATTTCATTATCTTAGGCCATGATTTCTATTATTTAAGATGGTATTTTGTTATTTTTTCATAAGTTATTAATTCTGAAAAGTAACCAAAAAAAAGGATTATTAATTGTGGATATCATTAAAAACGTTGACTGGGTATTTTGTATTAATTTAATTAGATAACTTACAAACAAAAATAACTAAATGTAATATTAAACTAATAAAGTTTTATAATAAGTGTTCAAATTTAGCACCATCTACTTCTAAACATTCATGAATCCTTTTCATTAAGTTATGTCTTGTAATTCTGGAAATAGGGTCGGTGTTAGAGAATTAAAAGCAAGTAAGACTCTCTGTGTCATATCTTCCTTTGTTGTAACAGGTTTGGAAAATACCTGATTTTTAATGTAACCCCAAATACCAAAATCTAGAGGAGCCAAATCAGGAGAGCGAGCTGGCCAACGAAACGGACCCTGATTGGCAATCCATCTATCATCAAACATGTCGTAAAGATGCTGAGCAACAGGCCCAAAGTTATGAGGAGCTGCTCCATCTTGTTGATACCAAGCTGATGTCGCCTTTCCATTTCTTAAAGTGTGTAACGCCGGTCGTATGGCTTCTTCTAAAATGTGGCAATATCTTGTACCATTTAAATTTTCATCATAAAATTTGAATGCTAAAATTTTATCGTCTCTTATTGCACAAAAACATTAAAACTCCAACTATCTTGGAAATAACGTTCTCTACTAACATGTGGATTTTCATTAGACCAAAATGGGAATTATGTCGATTAAATAATCCATTTTGCTAAACTTTGCTTCATCACACCATATAACTTTTTTATGAAGTGTAAGTGTTGCACCAAATGATATGAAAATGGTTCCCATTTGGGTTTTTGTTAAATGCGACGAATTGTTCTCGTCGACAAAGTAAGATCTCTCTCACAATCTCTAATGGAGGCATTTGGGGAGGCCGTAAAATAACCCAAAACGTTAATTTCGTTTATGTCACTGTCCACTAGTGGTTTATTTTTATTAATTTTTGTGTTAAATTGACCAAACTGACGGCAGTTTTTAATCTTCTTACAATATCACCAGTTGCATTTGGTCGATTTGGATATCTTTCTGCAAAAACACGGCAAGTCGTTCAGCAATTCTATTACACTCGCCGTAAATAATAATAAGATTTAAAAAATCATCATTAGTAAATCCTACATTTGCCATTATTTACTATGAAATACATACTGGTGAAAAAAACTGTCAAAACAACATAAACAATTAACGTTCTATCAAATCTTTGACAGCCATGGCCTACCCTTTACTAATGTTGAAATAATTAAGTGTTGCTATGTTTTAACTAAGATAATGAAATATCTCAAAAGTGGTTGGATTTAGGTATAGGGAATACTGACACCAAACGAATTGGTTTAAAAAATACAGCGGAAAATGTAATAAAATACAGGGTGTTCTATTTAAAGTAAGCAACTTATAAATTTTTTAAAACACCCTGTATGAAATATTAATGAGATGGATATATGGAGTTAACGGGCAAGCGCTTATTGTTTACTGTACGTCACCAGCTTCGTTATTAATGGAGATATCGTTATTCAATGTGGACTGGACTTTTTAAAATTTTTAAAAATCGAAATATCTCGAAAATACTTCATTTTTGGTATAGGACATTGTGCACATTTTTATCTAGAATTACATGTAGAATTTGAAAATAAAATAAAAAATATTAGGTTCCATTTAAAATAACAAAGTTGACGTCTACTTCCGGTATAACCGGAAGTGCCACATTCAGAACAATATTATATTTGAACTCAGCGTCATCCAAAACCTACAGCTTCTTAATTTCAGATTTTTAACATAACTGTATCCGCCATTACTTTTAATCAAAGATCTTCGCGCCACACCCTGTATATTAAGCGTGAAAGATTCCCAAAACCTACTTATGAGACATTATTTTCAAAGTTAGCTGGTGCTAAATATTTTTCACTATTAGACGCTTCGTCTGCATTCTTGCAACTATCTTTAGATCATGAAAGTTCTCTTATGTGTACCTTTACTACTCCTTTTGGACGTTTTCGATATTTAAGGCTTCCATATGGTCTGTCGTGTTCGCCAGAAATTTTTCAAGAAATCATGAAACAGCTGTTAGAAAATGTACCTGGTCAAATAACATATTTTGGGGACATTTTGGTTTTTGGCAGCACTATTGCTGACCACAACAAAAATCTGGGCGCAGTGTTACAAAAAATTCAAAAAAGTGGTCTAACACTAAATTTTAAAAAGTCCAAATTTTGCCTATCACAAATAAATTTTTTAGGACATCAGATCAGTAATATTGGAATATCCGTTGATAGTGACAAAACCAAAGTTATCATGGGGATGAAACCTCCGGAAAACCGGAAAGGTCTACAACGTTTCTTAGGGATGGTTGTGTATTTGGCTAAATTTTTTCCAAATCTGTCTAACGAGACGGTCCCATTTAGAAAACTTTTAAGTGACAAAATGAGTGGTTTTGGTCGGCCACTGTACAAACTTAAATTAAAATTAAACGCTTTGTTTCTACTGATACCACTCTTCGTTACTTTGATCCCAGGAACAAGACTGTTCTTTCTGTAGATGCTAGCCCGTATGCACCAGGAGTCATGGTACCTCAAGATGGCCGTCCAATTGAGTTTCATCAGTATCACTAACACCCACTCAGAGACGTTACAATCATATTGAAAAAGAGTTGTTAGGCTTGGATTTTGGTTGTGATACATCCCTATGGAAGCCGAAACTGATCATAGACCCTTAATCGGTCTGTTAAAATACCATTGGATGACATGTCACCTAGAATTCAACGTCTGGCCATGAGACTTATGAGGTATCAATTCTCTTTAAAACACATCCCTGGGAAAAATCTTAAAGTACCAGACACATTAAGTAGATACCCTTCTGATGAAAGTATAAATATGGATGATTTGGAAAATGACTTAATTGTTTACTGTTTAGTAACGACTATTGTTTAACGTGCCAAACGTACTAGAGAAGCAATGTACGCGAGCCTTTAACACCACACCAAGTGTCCGAATTACCCTGGCAAAAATTGGTATAGATTTTATGCCAGTGGCGCCACAGGATTTTTAATAATAGCTGATTATTTTTCCAAATTTGTTGTTGTCAACAAACAGCTAAGACTGCTTGTAGTGTAATTACTACCATAAAAATGTGTTTCAATAACGGACCCCGTTTAACTCAACAGAATATATAAATTTTGCAAAAAAATATGACATTCTTGTGACATCTAGTCTGCTTTACCCAAAAAGCAATGGCATGGTCGAGAGAACTTTCAGACGATTAGAGGACTATTTATCAAATCATTTGAAACTAAAAATGATCTGTTTCTGGCCATTTTAGACTATAATTCTACCCCTAAACCAAATCTTTCAACGCCTTGTACGTTGCTATTGGGACGACAAATTAGAACAAATATGCCCACAAAATCTGATCGTCTAAATACAAGGTGCTTACGAGAAAACATACACCATCAGCTAAGACAAAATCAACTTCAACAAAAAGCATATCATGATAGGACGTCTAACAAATTTCCTGAACCAGAAGTCGGCGACAACATCTTACTACAAGAAAGAAGAAGTAAATGGAGCCTAGGAATAGTAATGCAGAAAAATAGCCATAATGGCTTCACTGTCAAAGTCAATGATGCTGAATATAGGCGTAACAGACATGCGTTAAAGCCTCTCCACAACTATCCGTCGAATATACAACCAAGTTTCACAAAGGCTCCTGAATCAATAGTCAATAGGCACCAAGAGGATTCTAATCTTGTAACTAATTCACCGGATCCTGAACTTCGGCATCAGCAGAGCGAAACCGGATCTTATACAACGAAGTATGGTCCAACCGTTCGCCTTCCCAAAAACTGTCATTATAAAAAGAAATGTTACACTTCAATTACTAGTTTATTTTTCTTTACTTATGAAGTCGAATTGTCATTGGCTGCATTTATTTGATTTTTTTGTTAAGATAGGGCATGTAATGTATTTATGTTTTAGTCGTACTTGTGGCAACCCTGTCCCGGGAAGGAGGGGCATATCACGGCAACGGGTAAGGAGTTGCACACAATGACAGCCCGGTCTGATCAATGATTAATAAATATAATTTAGAAACCAGTGTATTAATTAAATAACGTATATCCAAGTCAAGTGCCTATACACTGATTAGACATACATTACAATACCCATCATGCAAAACATATGGACATTGGATACAGTACATACCTCAGCCTTGCACCAGTAACGCATATGGGGCATGGCAACTCTGATCAAAGCAATAATGTGGTGTTAGATATGAAGGAATGGAATGAGCTATTAAGATAGCATTCATATGTAGAATTACAATTTTTCCGATCCCAAGAAATTGAAAACAAAATTGATTGGTCAAATGCAAACGAAGAAGATATGAATCTCTTTCTAGCAATCTTGGTATTTATTACAATTGGGAATCGATTAAAGAATATAACAGAATTTTGAAAACTGATGATTGAAAACTACAACTACTGTTCTTGCACATTTAATGCTCATAGTGTAGAAGAACTATTCAATTTAAAGGATATAATAAGACATAGATTGAAATTTCTTGAAACATACAATCTGGTGTGTTCTTATGAAAAGTCCAGACATCAAGTTGTTGACTACCGTCATTTTCGCCAGAAAGAATTGCGTTTGCATTTGCGTCTGAGTTTGCGCCTGCGTGGTTGTGTCTGTGTCTCTTTTTGTGTGTTTGTTTGTGTTTGTGTATGTGTTTGAGTTTGTGTTTTGTTTGTGTTTGTGTTCGTGTTTGTGTTTGTTTGTTTTGTTTGTGCGCGGCGCGTTTGTGTGTGTGTGTGTGTGTGTGTGTGTGTGTGTGTCTGTGTGTGCATCTGTGTGTATCTGTGTCTGTGTCTGTCTCTGTATCTGTCTCTGCGTCTGCGTCTGCGTCTGCGTCTGTGCGTCTGTGCGTCCGTGCGTCCGTGTGTCCGTGAGTGTCCGTGTGTGTCCGTGTCCGTGTCCGTGCCCTTGCCCGTTCCCCGTCCCAGTGCCCGTGCCCGTGCCAGTGCCCGTGCCCGTGTCAGTGGCCGTGTCGGTGTCGGTGTCGGTGACGGTGTCGGTGTCGGTGTCTGTGTCTGTATCTGTGTCTGTGTCTGGTCTGCGTCTGCGTCTGCGTGTGCGTTTGCGTGTGGTGCGTGTGTGTGTGCGTGTGTCTGTGTGTGTGTGTGTGTGTGTGTGTGTGTGTGTGTGTGTGTGTGTGTGTGTTGTGTGTGTGTGTGTGTGTGTGTGTGTGTGTGTGTGTGTGTGTGTGTGTGTGTGTGTGTTCTTCTATGCATCTGTGAGATTGTGCGTGTGTTCAAGTGTGCGTGTGTGCATGTGTGCACGTGTGTGTGTTGTATGTGTGTGTTTGCGTGTGTGGATGAGTACGTGCGTGCTTTCGTCCGTGCGTCACATCGACAATTGATTTATCACATACATAATGTTCAACATTTGATGACCAATTAAATCATCTTCAAAGTTGAAAGGGTTCGTTGTTTCAAAGGTCACGCCCTGTATATTATTGTATGATCGGATAGACTTTGAAGCTGCATCGATTCTCTGTACTTTTCCTAACGCTTTTCCTGTTAAACCATATTTTGTATTAATGTGATTTTGGCAGAAACCGAGGCCTCGTTTGTCTTTCGTAACAAAATGAACTTGACTGAAACGACAGAAATTCACTTTAATTAGAACGTGAACACAAAAAGGGACATACCAAAATTTAGAACGTAATTAGAAAAACAAAAATTGGAACATGAAATAGTAAGTGATTACAGTAATTGTTCTACATGACCGCCATTTTGGTATAAACACTCTGTATCTCTGTGATATACTCCTGACAAACAGACCTCTGAAGAATTGACCGCCGACTGCTGCGCCTTCTTCAACCCGGACCCCCGTCAGTTACGCCCGAGCGACGCAGGCGAAGTTGAGAAGGCGAAGTTGAGAAGGCGAAGTACCGAAAGCGACTCATGTAGCTATCGATACCCCGCCTGCCCCATTCGCCTTAGTGTTCGACTCTGTATTGGGCTTCCTCATAGGTCTCAATATGCAGATGGCCTTACCTGTCATCTGCAAGGTAGCAGTGGCGCTAGCTCAGGCTAGAACTGGACCTGTGGGGAGTGATTCTCACGCACGTCAAGAGGTGGTTGCGCTTTTCGCGTAATCACATATTACGTTATATTTTATTGTATATCATTGTTAAAACCTTAAGATGAATATACGACTGTTTCCCTTTTAATTGATTATTTATACTGGATTTAGGAATATGAAAATGTTCTGCTGCAATCCGTACAACCATGTGATCCAAACTAATTTCTTTCACACACTGTTACAACTGCTCAGGTCCATAATTTGTATTAGACCTTGATACAATGCGTTTTTGTATATTTTGAAGCATTGTTGGAGTACTGAAACAAAACAACCTATTCATTTTCTTAAATGGTGTATCAAACCGCAAAAACTATGTATAACAATATAGCCGCTAATTTTGTTGGGGTTATTTGGCTCGGGTCAATGTTGGCACTAAAAGTAGGACAAAGTTTAATTTTGCATTGCCGCTTACCATGTATATGCTCATTTACAAAATTACGAATGCATAGCCGCAGCTATTTTGAATTAATGCTTTATGCTTATACGGATCTAAAGTTGTTGAACATTCCTAACTTATGGTTCCCTATAACAATTTACGTTACATTTCATTTACGATTTTTCCCCAAAGTGTCGGATGAGTGTCGCTACTGTTTGGAGTCGTCACACATCTGAGATCATAACAAAGAACACGTCCTAGCCTCATAATATATGTAAAATGTTCCTTTACCTCATAAAGTCTTTGGTAACTTAGCATGCCGTACAGGTATACGGAAGTCACGCGATACCTCAGATTTTTAGAAGTTGTATACGAGGTGTCGCTACTGATACGCAGCTATTTATATTGTATTGGTAATCTTTTATTTACAGAAATGTCAGCTCTACATTGTTGTAGTGTGTTGGATCATATTGTACCAAATGAGTATTACTGCTGTTGATATCACTGGTCGACAAGGTTTTTTTCACCAGAAATCTGAATAGTGAATCTAGTCTGAATTCATCCTGAATTCAGATATGTAGTCAGAATTTTCCCATCAGGCATAGTTTTTCTGTGAAAGCTACTTTTCGAAATGTTATTTTAGCTTCTTTGACCTGTCATAGGAACATTTACCTCATAGGTAGCGATTTTACCCAAGCTGTATTTAAGGAAATTATTTGTAATATCATGCTGGAGCACCATAAAACAAGACTACTCAGGTTCATTCATGTTTGGACATGCGCAGACCTGTTAATCTGGCATTGTGATGTATCAATATTGAGCTGACTGTGACTTTGTTCACTAGTGAAATATTTTCTTCCTTTCTGTTTGGAAGTATATTGTGCATGTTGTGTTTCAGTGTTTCGTCTTTTCATCATGCCAAAAAAATGTGTAAATCATGCAGATAATTTCTGCTATATTTGTGGTGAGCTGAGTTTCAAGTCTCAGAGGCGAAATTTGACCCCACTGGTAAAGAAGTGTTATCAACCTTACTTTGGCTATCAAGCTGGTGATTTTGCTGGGCCCCAAATTCATGCTGTTTCGTGTGTTATACTTCTGACTTGGTGGAAAAATGGTACACATCATATGCCATTTCGAATTCCCATGATTTGGAAGGAACCGAAGGATCATTTAATTGATTGTTATTTTTGTTTGACAAATATTAAAGGAATCACAACGAAAACAAAATATCCTGTTAAGTATCCTAATTTGCAATCTGCAATGGGACCTGTCTTACACAATGAAGAGTTCCCTGTACCAGTAAATGCAGATATGACCTTAAGTGATAACTCGGATCTTACCTAACTCAAACTGAAAATGATCCAGATGAAAATAAAAATGATCCTACATATGAAGCCAGTAGCTGTTCATCAGAACCATACTTTCCCAATCAGCAAGACCTTAATGTCCTGATTCGGGATTTAAATTTGTCTAAACAGCAAGCTGAAGTTTTGACTTCCAGGCTCAAAGGGTGGAATCTACTCCAAGAAGATGTAAGAATATGTAGTAATCGTAGCCGCCACAGTGTTTTCAAAGACTGCTTCTCTGAAGAAAATGGTATTATTATTTGTTGTTATGAAAACTCTTGGGCATCAACACCGGCCATGTGAGTGGTGATTGTTCAGACTCCTCTAAGGTTAATTTGAAAGCTGTGGTGCTACATATTGGCAATGAACTTACATCAACACCTGTAGCGAATGCCGCCAATATAAAAGAGACATAGGAAAATAAGAAACTAATTTTTGGAGAAAATACAATATGGAAAATATGAATGGAGTATCTGTGGTGATTAAAGGTCATTGCTTTATTGCTTGGTTTGCAACTTGGGTTCACCAAATTTTGCTGTTTTTTGTGCAAATCATGGCCTAAACGTGAATCTCTTAGGCCTGGCCAAAAAAATGTGTCATATGTCCCTTTAGTGAATCCTGAAAAAATATTTTTACCTCCATTGCGTATTATCAAAGCTATGGATAAACTTTCTGATGGATTCTTGTACTTGAAATCGAAATTCCCCAAAGTCAGTGATGCTAAACTGAAAGAAGAAATTTTTATAGGACCACAAATCCGGTCATTAATGGCTGATGAACACTTCGAAGGACTGTTAAATCCACTGGAGAAAGCAGCCTGTCAGTCTTTCAAAAGTTTATGTTGCAATTTTCTTGGAAACCATAAAGCAGAAAACTATCGTGACATAGTGGCTGATCTTCTGCATTCTTTCAAAGTTATGGGAAGCAACATGTCTTTAAAAATTCACTTCTTGGACTCTCACTTAGACTTCTTCCCCGAAAACGTTGGAGCTGTCAGCAATGAACGTTTTCATCAGCAAATTTCTATAATCGAGAAGAGGTACCAAGACAAGTGGTGTTCCAATATGCTGGCTGACTACTGTTGGACCAAGAAGAGAGATGTTCCAGATGCAAAATATTCCTGAAAATCACTATCTACCATTTTCTAGGTAAATCAGAATGAGTAGATATAATTTTGAGTTAGATAGCTAATTACGGACTTTTTAGATTATAAAAAATTCAAATGAATACCACACAAAACTCCTGCTCTATGGGGAAAAACAAATTGTATTTGAATTCAGCACGAAAAATACTTTTAGAATCTGTTATTTTAATTCTTGTGAAAGAAAAAAAAGTTCATTTTTGTAGACCAGTGTATTTAAATAGAGGTGTAATAGTTGTGCATGAAACAAACGATGTGTCTACAGATAAGATGGTCAAAGGATGATTATTTGTAATTATTCGTTATAGTTCTTGGACAATTTCTTTATTTGAATTAATAGAAATCAGATGCATCCTAAAGTGCAACGTAATTTGCAATAAAATCATGAAAACAATTGTCTACATTTTTATAAGCAAGGTGGTGTAAAAGAAAACCCAATGTATTACTTTTTTGAACCTGGTTTTACCAAACGCAAAGGTAACAAAGCAAATTTGCACAGATAGACTGAAATATGACTTCAAAAACTCACAAAACAAATTTTATTAAAACAAAAAAGAAAGTTAACATAAAAGGTAACAAAATCACTATTGTTTACAGACTAGACTTAACAACAACAGAGGGCACCATGAAAATCTTACAAAAGTTACATTACTTATTGTAATAATACAGTTTTTAGCTCCTCAACACTCTTCATTACAGTTATGTACCACGTATAGTATATTATAATGACCTCACTATTATATCACTGATATGCTGCAGTTTATTAACTACAGCACAAACAATAATTAGCACATTCTGTTCTGTTATGACAAAGTGTTGAGAAGTGGGTTGACTATTGTAACTGTACAATGTATCTCAATCTTAGGTTAAAATGTGAGCATATAAACGGCAATATTTAAATTTGATTCACATTGATCTATCACCAGTTACATGGTACCCTAAGTAAATTGGAAGTACAACATCCAAAAATTGTTAAAAAAAAGTTCTTTGGTTCTACATACACACTTTCAAAAATATTCTTTGGTTTACAAAAAAATTTATTCTAATTATTAAGTATGAAATATACCGGTATTATTGCGGCTGCTAGCAGTGCTGGATTAAGTTTTTAATATACTGAACAAATACCCTGCACTGCTGACTTGACATTAATGCAATATAATGTTAATCCTACGAGTATTGAGAATTTATCACTCGATTAGTGATTAACATGTAAAATATTAACTTATAATAGTGATAATACTGTTGCTTTATGAAATAGATAAATATTACATCAAAGATTGATTGCAAAAATAATTCTTTCGATCTATTCGATCTATCTAAAATACTTTTTCACCAAAAAATCACCATTACAAAGGCTATACAAGAATCCCTAGTTATGGTGCTCTATCATAATCCAAACATTTAACTCAAGTTTACAACAGTTAAGAGACTGGAGCATAGAAGTCAACTAGATACTAGGCTACAGCCTAACAACTGAATAAGTGACGAAGCTGATGACTAGATTACTAAAATTAGCATGAGATTATAACTATGGTACATTTAAAAGTCAGTCAGATTGAATAATATTCCTATTTAGCTAAAATACTCAATTTAGATTTTAGATTCGAATTGTCTGGTAAAGCAAGAACCCATTTACGAAGTGCTGTTAAGATAACAGACGTCATCACTAGAAATGCTCCACCAACGGAATACTTATTAGGTACTTCATCAAAAAACCAAACTTGCCAAATAAATGCAAATACAATGTCACTACTACGTGCTATTGCGACTGGCCCAGCTTGTTCCATTTGTAATGCAACTGTTAATAAAATTTGCCCTCCAAAACTAAAAAGGGCCAGTGCAACTATTAAATACCGATCAGCTCCGCATGGAGGTATACACAACCCTCCTATTAACCAAGTTACTAAAAGACACTGTATAAGTGCAAATGACCCAAAATTAGTCATAATCACAGAAAAATGTATACCCTTTAATGCCCTCAAAAGTACGTATGCTGTAGCACCAAATAAAGTTGCCGAAAATGCAGCAACTGCACCCCATATTTCAGATTTTTCACTCGAATTACCTAATGCATCTACAGTCTCACTAAATAATAAAGGCGGTCTTGTTATTAATATAACTCCTATCAAGGTCAAAATCACTGAAAATATACTAAATAAACCACATGGTTCTTTTAAAAACATACGAGCAAAAACAGCTGTAAAAACAGGAACCGAAAATACTATTACAGAAGCATCTGCTAAAGGCATATGTCGGAATGCATAGAAACTTAACATTAAAGCTGCCGTTCCAGTAAATGAACGTAAAAGTAGCATAATACGTTTTCCTTTTGGAAAAACAAACTCCTGCTTAAATATAACAATGGGAATTGCTGGTAATAATACTCCAATGTAACGGTAAGCAGCCAAAGCAATTGGATCGACGTCTGTCATCCATTTTACAATTACAGAGCATAGAGAGAAAAATAGAGAGCTTAAAGTTGCCAAAATTAATCCTAAGTATGGGCAATTGCATATGTTAGGCTGTGATTGGTTAATGTTTCCTTCATCTTCTAAATCTTCATCTACAAGTTGTTGCAGTTCTACGTTTTCTGGCATTATCTGGAGAGTTAACCTAAAACAAAAAAATATTAGACAACTGCAATTAACTAAAATTTTACAAAGTAACTGTAACAGTTAGGGGTGAGCGGGGCAAGATGGGGACGTCAAGGTTTAAAACAATCTATAACATTTCTTGGGCATAAATTTATTTACATAACTTCTACATTATATCAATCAATAATCCATTATAAAAGATAAACTTAAAATATATTCTAAATAGAAAAAAAATAAAACATAAAAAAGTGCATGCTGCCCCAGGGGTGGAGCAAGTTGGGGTTTAGGGTGGGGTAAGATGGGGTACCTTGAATAACATACAAATTTATTCACAAAAGGTACAAACATGAGCCACATCCTCATCCTCGTCATCTTCTCCTGTACAATAGCAGTGTGCCCATTTCTTACAGGTAATTTTTTTATGATTGTGGACCTGAACAAGCTAAATTAGGCCTATCGTGCTAAAGCACTCAGGAACACTTAGGAGGATGGATAGAGGGATAATGAATTGCCAATAGATGCCTATGAACAGCTACCTTAAATTTTCTCACATGATAAATGAGAGGAAAACAGGAACTAGGTATATCATTCCAGAGTTTAGAAATCGTGTAGAAAAATGTGGATTGTGCCCGTTTGGTACGACAAGTGGAGATTTGTACTGCATACTGATGATGTGAATGAGCGAACCGAGTGTTTCTCGCAAAGATAGCCTGAGATGGTATCAAAGAATATAATTCAGCAGCCGTTGTAATAACGATAATACAGAGAAAGAACTGAAACCATCCTCCTATGCTCAAGGGACTATGTGAGAAGTTAAGGACGGGTCATTTATAAGCCTAATCGCTCTCTTTTGAATACGATCAACGATATTGAGAGCGTATTGGGGAGCACTAACCCAAACGTGAAAATTATATTCCAGATGAGGCCGAATTTGGGCCTTATACAGCAGAAGGAGTTGTCGAGAGGTAAAGTACTGCTTAGATCTGTACAAAAGCCTATTTTACGAGTAGCTGTTTTGGTAGCTGACAGAAGATGGCCAACCCATGAGAGATTTGAAGATGCAGTCATACCCAACAGAGTAATAGAGTCTGAAAACTTAAGAACTGAGCCATTCATACTTACAACAGGAAATGATCGATCTTTTTGGCGGACATAAGGCAACACTGAGTTTTGTTAGCATTAAATTTAACTAGATTATTGCTTCCCCATTCGAGAATACGTTGAATGTCTTTGTTGATTGAATTTGCCATTTCAGCTTTAATTTCTTGATTTGACATAGAAGGTGGATTATCACTATGAGTAGACTGAGATGAACTACAGTGAAGAGTGCTATCGTCAGCAAAGCAATGGATGAGGTTAGTTGTTGAAGAAATAAGGTCATTTATGTACAGTAGAAAAAGTGTAGGCGCTATAACGGATCCCTGTGGTACGCCCGCGTTAATGCTAACATCTTTTGACAAAAAGCCATCAACTACGACACGTACTCGTCTTTTATCAAGGAAACTAGAAACCCAGTTGATGAGCGTATCATGTAACCTAAACGAGGTGAGTTTGGCAAGTAAACACTTATGCCAAACTTTGTCAAATGCCTTTGAGATATCTAAAACGACTACAACTGTTTCACCGGACTGCTCTACTGTATTGTTCCAAACTTGGAATGCAAGATACCCATCCTTTTTTTAGGTAAATTCTTTACCTGGCTTTGCCCATTTGATTTTCTTTTATTTTTTAAAAGGACCACAACTTTTTTTGTCTTTCTATCAAATCATGTTTGTAGGGTGATGTGGTAACAATTGCGGTCTTCCCTCGACGAACACTTTTTCTTTTTCGATCATTGCCAACATGCGGAACATGCAAAACTGCTTGAGGTGAAACCGTAGCAAATGACGTTGACGAACTATTTGCTCCAACGCTAGGTATCGTAGGGAACACGACGGCAGATTAGAAATTGATTGAGTCGAGACATTTAGTGGAGTTGTCAATGGCTCGAATCTCCTATTTTGTTTTTCAGGAGTTCTTGGTGGTTCGCGGGTGAGATCAGGAATATTTTGAGATTCTTCGATTTCCCTTGTTTCGATAGATTCAACCGAAACGACAGCGTCGTTAATGTCAGGTCTTTCAGTAAACCCATTCATAGCGATGGGCAAATCTGAAACAGTGTTACCACCCTGCCAGTATGTGCCCGCAACCAAGTGGTTATTTCATGGTCGTAATACTTGCTTAACGGCTTCATGAAAGCTACGTCGAGGGGCTGCAAACGGTGTATGCAATGTGGAGGGAAACATAGTAAAATTACACCGTTTTCTCGAGCTATTTCTACTACGTTCAAATTTTGCATATGAGTGGTATGGCCATCTAATAACAGCAACACACGGTGATCCTTTGAAGCCTTGGAAAATTTAATGAATTTTTAACCAGTTTTCAAAAAGTCCCTACTGTATCCATCCGCTGCTGTGAACTTCAGCCCAGGCCCCTGGTGACGCTCCATTCATTAGTTCTTCCTTCATTATTTGGCGCGGAATGATAAACATTGGAGGCATATACCCCCAGCAGCATTAAAACAAATTTTCACGGTGACGGTTTGACCTAGTTCTCCTGAAGATAAGGCCCCAACTTGCTTTTTACCTTTAGTTGCTATTATTTTACATTTCTACTTTGCAACTGGCGATATCACAATTAAATACTTGATCAGCAGTCAATTTGTATTCATCGATTAAGCCACAAAGAAGTTAAAAAAATCCTTTTTTTTGGTCCCAAACTTTCCTTCAGTGGTTTGTCTACATCAGAATTTTGCTTCTTCATTAGCACCTTTCTTTCAAGCGTTGTCTGAGGAACAGCAAATGTAACACCGCTTTACGACTTCCCATCTTCTTTACGATAACCGCAGAAATGGCCTCACCCATTCCCTCTTCAGACCACCTTTGCCGAGTTGTCTTCCGTTTGTAGTTACGCACCTTGTTCTGAAAGTAAAAAAAATTGATAAAAGTAGCACATAATTAATGTTACTAGAGGGGGGAAAGACGGGGACGTTCCATCTTGCCCCATGTTTACATCCCCGTCTTGCCCCATCACCACTTTTAGGTTAAAAGTCCCATTTTTTTTTATCGTAATATATGATAACATCATCATTGCATTACTAAATAAATGCTTTATAGACACATTTACATGTGAAAACAAAATAATTTCATTAAACTTACCTTATTCGACTTGTAAAACAGGACAAAATTAGATCACGCACGTTAGAAAACGATGATCAGCTGTCACAATCAGGATAGGCAACAAAATTTGGTTATTTTTGGTGAGGTGGTTAACTACAATGATATTGTAAGTAAACATGATGAATGCCGTCAGATGGCAGCTCATTAGTCATTAGTCTAAGCGGTAACTAGAATTGTTGTGCAGTACATTGGAGGTTTCTATTGCTACTGTACTATTTCGATGAATGAAATAATTCTTTTTGTATAAATGTTCATTATACAGGGTGGTCCAAAAGTCTGGGAACAAAATTAATAATTTCCAAAATAATTATTTTTGGAAAAATCTCTCTCACAGGTCGATTTTTATTTTTTGTTGGGCACATTTTAGCATAAAAATTGTTTACCAAACACTCAAGATGGCGGCCACTCGCCATTTTGTAAAAAAAATTAAATGGAAAGGGGGGTAATGTTGGAAGGCTGTAAACAATGGGAATTCAAATCCCAAATTTTAAAACAATCGATTAAGGTATAACAAAATGGCAACCTTTTCAATGCGTAATCAGACGTATGAATAGATAACTAATGATCACCAGAAAGGAAAAAGTGACACATTGAAAAGGTCGCCATTTTGTTATACCTTAATCGATTGTTTTAAAATGTGAGGTTTGAATTCTCATTGTTAAGAGCTTTCCAACGATGTGCCACTTGACCCCCCTTTTCATTTAATTTTTTTTTTTAAAATGGCGCGTGACCTCAATCTTGAGTTTTTGGTAAAAAAAATTTTATGCTAAAATGTGCCCAACAAAAAATAAAAATCGACCTGTGCGAGAGATTTTTCTAAAAATAATTATTTTGGAAATTATGAAAATTTTACGTTTTACTTGTAACAATCGAAATTATCGAGTGTATTTCTTGAGAGATTAAGTCGATATCGGTTTTGTTTACAATTCTTTTGCTTTTTTGTTCTTCTTTGCATTTTGAGGCTGCGATTATGCCTAGAGTGTGGCAACGTGAAAAGTGTCGACAACTGAGTGAATTCGACAGAGGTCGCGTTATTGGCATTTTCAAGCATGGTCTCGAGAAGAACAAGAACGTCGTAGAAGAGGAAGTGTACGGCTAAGACAGACAAATGTGGTCCAGAACCGCCATCTCCGATTAATGGCATTAAGAGACCGATTCTCGAGTACAAGATCAATAGCCGATTAATGGTTTGGAAAAGGAGGACGTCTTGTAACCTTTCGTACAGTTTACCGTCGAATTAAAGCTTTTGGCTTGCAGTCCTATCGACCACATCTTGTGCTACCGCTGACGACTCGTCATCGACAACAACGTTTGGAGTGGTGTACCTTGCAACTGGACTGGTATAGGGTGGTCTTCAGTGATGAATCCCGATTCTGCTTGGGAATGCACGATGGTCGCATGAGTGTAAGACGTAGACGTGGAGAACGTCGTAATGTGCAGTTTTCTGTTGAACGACATGTGCAACACACTGTGGGGGTTATGGTATGGGGTGCTATAGTTTATGGAAGCAGGTCTCAGTTGGTATTCATCCGAGGAAATATGAATGCCCACCGATATGTTGATGAAGTGGTAGAACCCCATATCCTTCCATTCCTCCAGGGGCTGAAGGACCCGATTTTCCAACAGGATAATGCCCGTCCCCACATTGCAAGGCATTTTTATGGAGCGCTTCTAAGAGGCTAACGTCAATATCTTGCCGTGGTCACCCAGATCTCCCGACCTTTCGCTCATCGAACATGTGTGGTACATTATGTGTATGATTTACAGAAGGCCTGGGATGCAATACCTCAGGAAGAAATCGACCACCTGTTGGAATCCTGCCAAGAAGGATGCGGGAGTGTCTTAATAAAAAAATGCCTTTATCTTTTGTTTCATTTCTTTGAAACTCTAATCAATTACTACATTTGACTAGTTCAAGATTTCTGCCAAGTTTGGTCCAAAAATTCCAACGCCATCTTTCAGTTGCATTTTTTACGTCACAGTATATAAAAAGTAAACCCGCCAAGTGTGGCATCAAAGTTTAGATTCTCGCTGATGCAAAAACGTCATACTGCAAAAGTGTTCAAATTTATCCCGGAAAAGAAGGAAATGCTCCGGAACGCGACTAAGGTAAACGAGTGGTGTTTGATTTGGTTTCGGGTTTGGGCTCGGGTTACGGAATTACCACGGACAATTTTTTTACTTCTTTGGAGCTAGCCGAAGAATTGCTAGACAGAAATCTTACCTTGTGTGGAACACTGAGAAACACGAGGACATTTTTAACCGCAGAATTTTTACTTTCTCGAAATCGGTCAGTGTATTCCCTAAATTTTGCTTACCGGCCGGAGGTTACTATGTGGTATCCTATGTGCCAAAACAGAACTGAAGCGTAATACTACTGTCTTCAGAACATCGTGAAGGCACCGTTTCAGAGGAAAACCACAAGAAACCAGAAATGATTATACATTATAATTCTACTAAGGGAGCATTTGACACCCTCGACAAAATAGTGGCGGAATACAGTTGCAATAGACAGTCAAAAAGATGGCCAGCGGTTGTTTTTATGAGTTTTATAGATGTTGCGGCAGTAACTGCTTTTATTTTGTGAATAAGACTACAACCAGCATGGAATGCCCAGCATTTGGATAAGAGGAGGTTGTTCCTTCTTGAATTAGGAAAACAACTGGTAGAACCACATATGTGAAGGAGAATAGGCAACGTGATCATCCGATCAAGACTAAATAAGACGACCATTCAAAACATTACCGAAATATTAGACGACATTGCAAACCAACCTAATGAAGATCAGCAAGAACCAGTGCAACAAGTGCGTGAATATACAAAAAGAGGAAGGTGCCACGTGTGCAGTAGGGCTACATATAAGAAGGTGACATCGAAATGTGCAGAATGGAAAAACTTTGTATTGGACATACAAAGTTTTTACCCACAGCAAGTCGACAAAAACATGTCAAGAACTTAATATGTAAGTTGTAACATTAAATCTCATTGAATTTTTATAAATAAATGCGTATTTTTCAATATCTTAGTTTTTTATTAGATAGAAATCATGTAAATGTAATTAAGAATCATATAACATGTGTTAGAAAACTAAGAAAAAGTATGGGGTGAAAATTCACCCCACGTGGTATTCGACGTTTTAAAAATCACCTGGTACTAGGAAGGTTAAAATTCGAATGGAGGTTTAGGAATAAAACGCTCGGACCCGTCAATTTTTATTTTCAATGCAGATTTTTTTACGTAAAAGCGAAACATACAGGGTGTGTCAAAAAAAATATGACGTCAACATTTTTTTAAAATGTCAACCGCCATTTTTTATTGCACCACTAGCAAGGGTAGATTTTTTTATGTACAAGCTACATATGGATGATGTTAGTACAGGGTGTCTCAAACTTGCGTTCGTGAGCGATACCTCTCTTAAATGATGGAATAGGAGAACAAAATTTTAAAGTGCAGTAAAAGTACAGAGGCGCATATTTTAAAATTATTTTAGGTCATACAGGGTGCTTCATTTATACAGGGTAAACCAAACAGATTTTTTAAATAGGACACCCTGTATGTTGTTTCAAATTTGGATTCAGCTTACTTCGGCCATGCGTTATATATAAGGTTTGATTATGTTATACAGGGTAGTTTAGAAGATGTTATCATTTTGAAAAAAAGCCAAGGCGATTAACAAATAATTTTTGAACGTTGTCGATGGCATAGGCGGTAATGTTTCTAATTTCTTGGCGAATTCATACTTCTAAATTGGCCGGTCGCGTCGCATACACTTTACTCTTGAAGTATCCCCACAAGAATTAATCTAGAGGATTTAAATCTGGCGATCTGGCTGGCCACTCAATTGTCCCTTTTCTACCTATCCAACGATTTGGAAAAACTGCATCCAAATAAGCGCAAACAGGTATAGCGTAGTGTGACGGCGTTCCATCTTGTTGAAAAAAGGTCACGGTGGTGCATATCGGGTTCTTTTAAATCGGGATACAACGTTATTAGAGTGGGGATTAGGTCATTTTGAAGAAAGTCTAAATATCTCGCACCAGTGAGAGTATTCTCGAAGAATTAAGGACCTATAACTCTTCCGTCAACTATGCCACACCAAACGTTCAATTTTTGAGGGTTTTGGGTGTGATATTCCGTGAACCATTGAGTATTTTCGGTTGCCCAATAACGACAATGTTGTCTGTTCATATGGCCGTTTAAAGTAAATTATTCTTTTTACAAAATTGGCGTTACTATTACATAATTGTTGCATTTGTTCACAAAATTCATTTCGCCAATCAAAATCATCTTCCAACAGCTCGTGAACTAAAGGTATCTTGTAGGGATGCAACTTCTCTCTTTTCAACACTTTATGCACAGTAGATCACGCCGTGCCCGTAATGGTGGTATTAGAATTATCTTGCATTACTAAAACAATGTTCAACTGATCTTCACTTATCGACTTTCGATGAGATTTTCTCATATCCCGAATATGTCCAAATTCCCGAAATTTTGCCTCAACTCTGCTTACCATGCTTTGGACAATGGGCGGTCGATAAGGGTGAGTTGCATTAAACAATGCAACCACTTCTGATTGAGTGCGCGACCTATCTCCGAAACCAAGCATGCACAGAATTTCAATTCTTTCATGTTCGCTTAATTTCACAAAATAACGGTACAGTAGTTACTAGATAAACTCACGATAACAATTCTGTCGCGTATCAAAGGACTAAACACAAGTTGCTAACGCAAATAATTTTTAAAAATGTACAATTTAACGTTTTCTTACATAGACAATGAAATTTTCTCATTTTTAATGTTTGCGATAATTTTTATTCAATATTTCCTTATGTAACCATCGTACGTAAAAGGATTGTGCCATAAAAATGAGGGCTGACATTTAAAAAAAATGTCGATGACGTCATATCTTTTTCTTGACACACCTTGTATATTTTATTTTTACGTAAAAAAAATTCTAAATTGAAAATAAAAATCGACGAGTCCGAGCGTTTTCTTTCTAAACTTTCATTCGAATTTTAATTGAATTTATCCGCTACTTTACAAACACACTGTATAGTTGGGTTTTTGAAAAAAAAAATTGTAATAAATGGAAAGATCATATATACGGTTTATAACAAAACTATTTTTAGTATTTTTTTTTCGTTTAATTCAAAAGTTATATTACATTAAAAATACATTTTTGAACCCAGTACCGGAAACACGCCGCAAGTTCCCGAACAAACCAGAACGCGTGTGACGTCACAATGCTTATTTTTACTCATCGTAGCATACAGACGATACAGTGTTTTGACTTTTAATCGATTAAATCTTGTTATTATCGTCAATATATTGCTAAATATATCAAAATGGCAAACCTTAAAGGTTATCGTCCTTTATAATAATATAGTAATCAATAATTATTTATATAAACGTATAAATTGAATAAATAGAATTCGATATTCGATAAATCACATTTTTAACTAAACTCCGGCATCTTAGCTTTCCAAACTAAAACATCAAAAAATTCTATGAATAATTTAAAACGATTAAATAATAAATTTGTACACGGTTATTGAATGGTTACAGTTTAATTTAGTATTTTATATTTTAATTACACAATAGGTTATGTACTATACGAAATTGAAATTTTAAAAGTGTATATAATGGTGGTTCTTCCGTTGTTATAATGTCATTTAAATAATTCTCATGATTTGATGTTTTTAGCTGAAAGAAGGGATGGAGAATTATATTTACTATACTACAATGGGAAGTAGAATAAAATTAAAGTTGATGTAGTACCGCACAAGTTTAGTTGTCATCCTAACCATAAACTTTATCCATATATATATATATATATATATATATATATATATATATATATATATATATATATATATATACCGGTGTCCAAAGCGTCACGCGACAGAAGATTGTGGTTTCGCTGTTGATTTTCATTAAAATCATTCATACAAAAGTTATATGGTTCCAATGAGTGCATAACTTAAAAATATTTTAGCACCTACAGGATGATTCGTAAAAGTAGGGGTTATCAACTTTTTATTTTAAATGGAACAGCCTGTGTATATATATATATATATATATATATATATATATATATATATATATATATATATATATATATATATATATATATATATATATATATATATATATACATACATACATAGTGCGTCCAAAATTAATCTGTGCAGTATTGCTATCTTGGAAACTATATGAGATCGAAAGATGGTTAAATGGAGAAAGATTTAGGAATTTTGAGCCCACTAAAATGCCATTCTGAAATCAAGGCTATCTCAAATATTTTTCAAAATATTCGAAAAAACTGAAAATCACTTGGATTTAAAGATATAAATAAATAAATTACGCTTTGCCATTGCCACTTTTTATCCTCTATGGATTGGTGACAGAAAAAATTAGTCCGACGTTTCGTCGATTAGAGACCATCATAAATTTTATTTTTCATATGGAACGGAAATTAGCTAATGGTATAAAATGATTCCTTTTTTATTCTAAATCCAACGATGTATAACACTTAATGATAATTCTACGTTTCGACCCTCATCCTTGACATTTTCAAATATTTCTTTTTCTCTGAAATATTTTTGAAAAAAAACTACCAAAGCAATTTATTCTGCAAATGTACATTTATTTCAACTCATAATTCATAATAGGACGTTTCGACTCATCAAAAGCATAATCAAGTAATCTCTTATGAACCTATTCGTAAATTACTATTTATTACGGTATCGAAAAAGTCTTTCCAAAACTTGTCTTAAAATACTCAAATGTTTACTTGGTATTCATAAAGAAATTGCTCACGCAAAGGAGTGTAAATAGTGGGGAATATTCAAAAACACATAGTAGTTATTAGGGTATTATGTTAAATGTTACTCATTTAAACCGTAAAATTATGACTAAAAAGTAATTAAAAACATTTTTAGCAATGAATCATACATTTTACAACGCTACAATATCAAATAATTTTTATAGTGTTTTATATTAATATTAAATGTATTTTACAGGATAAAAACCGATATTACTTCTACATACTATTATTCAAAATGTCGACCATTTTTTCAATGCACTTTTCACATTTTTTGCGACAGTTCTGGTTACTCGACGTATTGTATTACGATTAATATTTCCAATACCTAATATTAATAATTCGATGTTCCAGAACTTGCCTATTTTCTGGGGGATCAAATTCATACACCTCATTTTTGACATATCCCATAAATAAAAGTCTAATGGGGTAAGGTCCGGAGACCTAGCAGGCCTACGCACAGGACTTCCCTGAATTATGTGCAGGGCATCCATGTTGTTGGAACAACAAATTATTAAATTCATCAGGGGGACAGCTTCACGAATGGATGGAATGATTTGGATTTGCAACATTAAAAGGTATCGTTGCCCTGTTACCGGGTGGTCATAAATAAATGAACCAATCAGACAATTTCCTGAAATTAATTGGGAATATTAAAAAAATGAGTCGTAGTTAATTTAATAAATGTTATTTAATTAACTCAAACAAAGATATTACTTACCGATCATTCGGAACCACACATTAAAACCAAATCGTACTTGAAGTCGGCACGGATCGCGAATATGTGGATTTTCACGGGCCCAGTAATGATGATTTTTTTTATTGAAGACTCCACAGTTGGTAAAACGTGTCTCATCTCATTTACGATGGTACCAATTACAAAATTCGGTTCTCCTGTCAAAGTCACCTTCTTGCACGACTTGTACAATTGTTGGCTTGTAAGGATGATATTTAACAACTTTCAGAACATTCTGTACAGTGGATTTTGAAATATGAAACTCCCTACTGAAGACTTCGGATTTTCATCAAAATGTTCCAAAATGTTTCCGTTACGATTCTCATTATCGATCGTATACTTTTTTGAACGTGGTTTTTCAAAACTTCCAAATTCTATTAAATTTCTTACTACATTATTAAAATGATTTCTGCCAAGTTGTCTTCTTTCGAGGTACATTTGAAAATAGTCATCACTAGCTCTGTAGCATTTCTTTCATTTTTGATATAGCACACTAAATACTGACTTTCATAAAAAATGCAACACCTAGAATTTGCTGAACGATTTTATTGAAATTTTCGTCAACGATGTCTTTCATTAGAACAAACAAACGATAAAAATTTGAATAAAATCTAGCGAGTAGTTTTTTTGTTTTTTCCTTTGCACTAGCAACAATAAATTTGAAGAAATAAACCAATCAGTGTGTAATTAACTTTCAATTTTGCAAATTGTTTGTTCACAATTTCGTTCTAAACTTGGGAACAATGCCAAGAGTACGTCAACATGAACATTTTTCTCAATTGACTGATTTTGAACGTGGCCGTATTATTGGCATGAGAGAAGCCGGACTTTAGCTAAGAGAAATTGCTCGTCGTGTAAACTGAAATGTTACAACTGTATTAAGATATTGGTCCAAATGGTCCGAGGAAGGGTGCAACAACATCGCCCTGGATCTGGACGTCCCCACAGGACTACAGATCGCGAAGAACAAGGCTTAAGACTTTTGGCAACAAGAGATAGATTTTCGACAACTCGATCGATTGCAAATGATTGGATGAGAGGTGTAGGACTCAGAATGTCAATGTCATCTGTTTTTTCGCCGGATAAGGTCTTATAGGCTGTGTTCATATCGTCCATTTTTATGTCTTCCTCTTACACCACTTCATCGTCTACGCAGGCTAGAATGGAGCAACGAAAGAGCGAATTGGGCGCAAGAATGGCATCGAATTGTGTTTAGTGACGAATCCCGATTTTGCTTGTGGGCCCACGATGGTAGTAGGAGAGTCAGACAGGTGCGTGGAGAACGTAAAAATTCAACATTTTTTGTGGAACGCAATACAACCCTCACACAAGGAGTGATGATATGGGGTGCAATATGTTACGGTAGTAGATCACCCTTGGTCTTCATTGATGGCAACTTAAACGCCGCTGGTTATATTGCCAACGTGCTAGAATCCGTTGCGCTTCCATATCTTCAGGGGCTGGCAAATCCCATTTTCCAACAGGATAATGCGCGCCCTCATACGTCCAACATGTTTTTTGGAAGAAGCTAACATTGCCGTTCTCCCATGGCCTGCTCGGTCGCCTGATTTGTCGCCCATTGAACATGTATGGGATGAGATCGGTAGGCGACTGGGTAATGTACCACACCCTCTAGATACCTTACACGATCTCCGGCTACGGATTCAAGAAGCTTGAGTTGATATACCACAGGCAGCTATAGATCACTTGATTGATAGCATGCCACGCCGTCTAAATCAGTGCATTTCAAATCGTGGCAGAGCAACTCATTATTGAAAAAACATTTTTAGTTTGTTCTAACGAAAGACATCGTTGACGAAAATTTCAATAAAATCGTTCAATAAATTCTAGGTGTTGCAATTTTTATGAAAGTCAGAATATATCAAAATTTTCTTCGTTAGAAGCCATTTTAAAACAATGTGCATTAAAATGTGAGAAACTATTGCAGTCTTTTGACATATAACATAATTGTTATACAATAATTGTTTTAAACTCATCGAAGCCTACTACCAGAAATTTACAATAATCGAATTCATTATTTAGCTGTAGTTAACTTTTAAGTGTTTTAATAGGATTTTTCACATTTTCCTAAATATTTTCACTTGAAGTAAATGTATTGTTACGTGTTTACTTAAATTTAAACTTAATAAAAGTTATTTATCTGTCATTGTTTAAGACAAGATTTGGAAAGGCTTTTTCGATATCGTAATAAATAGTTATCTACGATTAGGTAGCTACTGTTCATAAGAGATTACCTGATGATGCTTTTGATGAGTCGAAACGTCGTGTTATGAATTATGAGTTGAAATAAATGTACATTTGCAGAATAAATTGCTTTGGTAGTTTTTTTTTTCCAAAATTTTACATAAAAAAAAATATTTGAAAATGTCAAAAATGAGGGTCGAAACGTAGAATTATCATTAAGTGTTATACATCGTTGAATTTAGAATAAAAAAAAGGAATCATTTTATACCATTAGCTAATTTCCGCCCCATATCAAAAATAAAGTTGATGATGGTCTCTAATCGACGAAACGTCGGATTAATTTTTTCTGTCACCAATCAATAGAGAATAAAAAGTGGAAATGGCAAAGTGTAATTTATTTTTTATATCTGTTCATATCTGTATTTTGAAAAATATTTGAGATAGCCTTGATTTCAGAATGGTATTTTAGTGGGCTCCAAATTCCCTAAACCTTTCTCTATTTAACCGTCTTTCGATCTCTTATAGTTTCCAAGATAGCAATTCTGCACAGATCAATTTTGGACACACTATATATATATATATATATATATATATATATATATATATATATATATATATATATATATATATTCGCTATCGCTCATCCTCGAAACATAGCCGTCGACCGGTAAACGTCCATTACTGTTCTTGATACTCAATATACTATGTAAATGCCTCACAAATTTTCCTAAATTTATTAAAGTTACGGTTTACACTGTCACATATTTTTTTTTTGTGAAAGCTGTTTGATATTGAGCTTTGATATTGTAATGAAATACCGAAAATATTATTTAAATAACACAAATATGATAGAATCGGATAAAAAATTTGAAATGGCAGCGCCAAATCGGCGGCGCTAAATCGCCCCATTTCCGATCTGCAGAGCTGCAGAACTCCCATAATTCGTAAGCAAAAATGCGTTTTTAAAAATAATTTCATGGTAGAAAGAAACAATAAACAGACACGTAGCTTATTTTATAACCTGATACTCAAACAGTTGCATTTGCATTTCTGCAATCGAAATCTTTAGTCATCTATTCTGTGCTTACAGTGGGCCATGCAAAGTATATATCGAAAAAACGCGGTGTGCCGTTCGCAACGCACTTGGTCCATTTGAAAGAGCTCTGTGCTCCTATAATGGCCTTGCTTCTGACGCCCGCGCCAACCCTTGTTGCAAATTTTCAGTGTTTTTTCTTTAAAATGGATAAAATTTATAGTTTAATAAACGTTAAACGGTTCTTTAAGTATACGTATGAAGAAAAAATTAAACTAAAAGAAGAAAGACGTCCCCTAACGAATATTTCTATTGTGAAAGAAGGTTAAAGTCGGGGAAAATCTTACAAGAGACTATCCAATAGGGATATTTATTCAAGAAATAATTAGATATGTGGGTGTAATTAAAAAAAACGCACTTTACTGTTTTCCGTGTGTACTATTTGATGGAGATAAATCATGGACGCAAGTTGGTATGACAGACTTTGTTAACTTAACTGAAAAATAATAGGACGAGTTATCCAAAAGTCATATTCACAATGGAATTCGCTTTATTAGGTACTGTAAATATAAGGGAACAATTGGATTCAGCGTACTGGGTAAATAGGTATGTTTTGTCGAAAATTATCGATTGCATTAAATTTTGCGGTATGTTTGAACCGGCGCTACGTGGACATGACGAAAGAGAAAATCTGATAATCCTGGAGTTTTTCGTGGATTAATTTCACCGCGGAATTGGACAAAACTGTTGCGGAACATTTAGTAGATTAGTTGAGTTGATCGGCCTATTTCCACAGTTTTTGCTTTTTGAGCGCGACGTTTCGGAACCGAACTCTACTTCCGTCATCAGGCTTAGTCTTGAGACGGACTGTTTTCGCACCTGAGTCGAATTCATGTGTTATGATTTTTCCCCAAGCACTTGGCTACTATCACATTCGAACTTGGTACCTTTCACTTACAAGTCTGACACCTTTACCGCTGAGCCACTCAGTAATCCAATATATATTTTTAGAACTTATATATATATATATATATATATATATATATATATATATATTAGAACTTATACTCTGTGTCATAAAAAACACCAAGATGGCGTTGGAAAATCTGGACCCAACTTGGCAGAAATCTTTAACTAATCAAACGTAGTACCTAATTGCTTACAACTTCAAAGAAATTAAAACAAAAGATAAAGGCATCTTTTGTTAATAATGTGTTAGACCACCCCTAATAGTTTCAAACTCCCTCGCTTTTCTTCGCATGGATTCCAACAGGTGGTCGATTTCTTCCTGAGGTATTGCATCCAATCAGTAATTCATGCCGGAGAACTTCTAGTTTCTGTGGAGGATTAGCTAATTGCTTGAGTCTTCTACTCATCATGTCCCACACATGTTCGATGGGCGAAAGGTCGGGAGATTAGGATGGCCACGACAAGATATTGACGTTAGCGTCTTCGAAGTGCTCCATAGAATGCTTTGAAATGTGGGGACGTGAATTATCCTGTGGGAAAATCGGGTACTCTAGCTCCTGGAGGAATGGAAGGATAAGGGGTTCTCAACATATCGGTGGGCATTCATATTGCCTCCATATCAACTGAGAACTGCTTCCACAAACACGTCTACGTCTGACCCTCATGCGATCATCGTGCATTCCCAAGCAGAATCGGGATTCGTCACTGAAGACCACCCTATGCCATTCACGTCCCAATCCAGTAGCAAGGTACACCACTCCAAACGTTGCTGTCGATGACGATCCGTCAGCGGTAGCACAAGGTGTGGTCGATGGGACTGCAAGCCAAAAGCTCTAATTCGACAGTAAACCGTACGAAGGGTTACAGGACGTCCTTCGTTTACAAACCATTGATCGGCTATTGATCTTGTGCTCAAGAATCGGTCTCTTAATGCTATTAATCGTAGATGGCGGTCCTGGACCACATTTGTCTGTCTTAACCGTCCACTTCCTCATCTATGACGTTCTTGACCTTCTCTAGAGCATGCTTGATAACACCGTACTACAGAGGATTGATTACGGTTAGCAATTTATCTGAATGAAAAACCACCTTCACGTAATCCAATAATGCGACCACTGTCGAATTCTCTCAGTTGTCGATAATTTTCACGTTGCCGCACTATAGGAATAATCGCAGCCTCAAAATGCAGAGAACAACACAAAAGCAAAAGAATTGCAACCAAAAACAATACCGAAATCGACTTAATCTCTCAAGAAATGCATCTGATAATTTCGATTGTTACAAGTAAAACGTCAAATTTTCCATGGCTACTGGATTATTTTGAATGAAATTTTAATCAAACATTTGACTATTTAAACATTTCTGACAAGTTTGGTCCAAAAATTCCAACGCCATCTTAGTGTTGAATTTTTATGTCACAGAGTATACTATACATATATTAAACTTTTTCGTGGTTGCGTAGTAGTTTATTGCGCATATTGTGCCGTAACTTATTGCGCAGGTGTATTGAGCTTAAGCTCTTAGCGCATTATTGGAATCCATATGGGTTTCATTTACACACTAGCTTGGCTTATTGAATTTTCTGCTAGTGCGATGTACGTGGCTTCTTTGAGTTTCCGGCGAGTTGTATTGTCGTCCTTTGCCACATCTGTATGTTATCCCATTGGATGCGATGGTCTTCGTTCCAGACATGTTCGGCGATTCTTGATTGTTCTGCTTCGCCCTTGCGGACGTTGTTCTTATGTTCCTGTGCTCTAACTTTGAGTGGTGTACTGCTCTCTCCTATGTATGCTCTACCGCATTCGCATGGTAGGTTTTATACCCAATTCTTGGAATTCTGATTGTGTCGTTTGGTTTTGGGTAGTATTCGCCGTATATTTAGGTTTTCTGTTCCGGTTACCCTTTCCTGTTTAAGTTAGGCGTTAGAACGGGGTAGCCATTTTTTGAGTTTTAGCGATATTTACTTTTCTTAGTGCAGGTCCTCTTGTTTTGTGGATATTGTTTTCGCTCATTTTGCTACGCTTAACTTCACCTTTTGTGGTGATTGGAGTTGTAAAAAAATATACATTGGATTATTCAGTGGCTCAGCGGTAAAGGTGTCAGACTTGTAAGTGATGGTACCAAGTTCGAATCTGATAGTAGTTAAGTGCTTGGGAAAAATAATAACATATGAATTCGACTCAAGTGCGAAAACAGTCCTTCTCAGAACTAAGCCTGATGACGGAAGCGAAATGTCGCACTCAAAAATCAAAAATTGTGGAAATAGGCCGATCAACTCAACTAATATGAAATCACAGTTACAAAACACTCATAATACAGAATTTAGCAGATTCTACAGTCTTTAAGGGAACATTCAAGGATACGAAATTAATAAATCTCCTATTTAGCAGTTATGGCTGTAGAAACAACTGATGTCGCAGCGAAGTCACAAATGGTCATAAATTCGTAATACTTAGATATTACCGAAATGGTAAACCACAAGAGCGTTTTTGATATATTTAATTCCCACAAATTTGGATGCAGAAAGCTTAACTAAAGATATATTAAGTGTTTTGGATCCCATAGTAGCAATTTGGCCAATTAGATTGATTGCTTAAAGTTGTGATGGGACAACAGTAATTAGTGGCCGACTTACTGGTGTCCAGTCATGAGTTAAGACAAGTGGCTAAATCACAAGATTCGTTCCGTAGGTTACAGTACTTTTGTTTAGCTAGTTTAGTTAGATAAACAAAACTACGGTAACCTAACAGAAAAAAAAGTTGCATTGGCTGGGAATCAAACTCGCACCTACTGCATGGTAGGCGACCACTACCACTAGATCAGAAGTGCTCTGCCACTTTGACATTGAAACTGTTATTTAAACCAATGCGGTGTTGTAAATCTAATCTACTTGTGTTAGGTTACAGTAGTATTGTTTATCTAATCTAAACTAGGTAGATAAACAAAACTATAATTACGGAGAAATATCCATATCCATTTTGTGCATTGCTATGCAAACCAACTTAATGTGATAATGTTCAAAGGTGCATCTAACAGCTCACAAGTTGGCCTTTTCTTTGAAATTTACAAGAACTTCCTGATTTCTTTAAAAATTCTTCCTAACGAGTAGCAGTTTTGGGTAATATAGTTCAAAGAAAATTCCTCATGATGTCCCAACTCGTTGGAATTTTAATATTAGGACTAAATGCAATTTTTAAACATCGGAAAGCTTTCATTGAATGCATGGAAGAAATAGAAGAAAGTTTTAATAACCAAACAGTGTGTAGTGCTGCGTCGTCCATTAGAATAATTTTAATGATCCCAATGTTATTTTTGGTTGAGCTTTTCCCAGCATGTGATGCCTCACGTAGGTATTCTATTTAATGAGTTACAAAAAGACAAACGGATCCGTTAGAGATAACCCAACACTTATCTACATTTAAGCACAATACTATTTCGGTCATAAATTCTCTAGATGATATTTTTAACGAAGCCTCTAATCTATGCTCTGACGAACCTTGCCCGCTAAAGAAAAAAGAAGAATTGACAATAGATTGGATCACAGAATCGCTGCAATAGAAGTGTGTAATTATAAATTGTGCCAAAAATCGGTTCGATTTTAAAATCACTTATCAGCGGCATCTTTATTTAATTCGGACAAATTTGTGGAATATTGTGCTAATCTTCCTGAAGAAGAAATAAATTTAACGTGCTCTGTATATCCAAATTTAGACAAGGAAGTTTTGAGAATAGAGTTATCTGTTATATATGCAAGACCAGATTGTAGGAAATGCATGAGCAGTACCATTTCTAAAATTTTAATAGAAAATAATCTTTCAAATCCATTGTAAGAAACCAGAAAAGTACTGGACATTATGATAACAATTTCAATGACAACAGCGGAAGCTGAACTATGTTTTTCAGATATACAATAATCTAAGGATTGACTTGCTTTACAAAAATTAATTTCTTTGTGCGTTATTAAGTAAAATAAACAAATTTAAAGAGGGCGTCTTTTTATTTTGATTTTTCAGGGCAGAACATCCAAATTTTGAGGCCACGAGTCGCCACTGGTATAGATGGTATTTCTTATTTCATTAAACAAATATTTTAGTTAATCACCCCATTGACAAAATTTTACACTATTTAGAAGCACAATAATGTGATTAAGATATAAAAAATACAGGACGTAAAAAGTTCCAGCCCTTGAACTTCGGGTCCAGTTATCTCAGAATTAACTTCACTTGTCACATAACCCATCATACACTCACCTCTTCATTTATAAGCCGAATTTTAAACAACAGCTTTATAACATAAAATGCAATAGATAAAAGAACTGTAAATACATAAACAATGTTGAAATGCTTCACGTAAATTAACAGTGATTACATTGCAATAAGTAACATGTAATACACTGCAAAAAGAAATTACGGTTGGTTTGTATGTGAACTACTTATACAAGTGTACAGGGTCTCCGGAAAAATGTGAAATCTCTCGGTTCAGATAGAAGACGAAAAATAACATGACAAGTTCCTATAGATTTTTCCTCCAGACCCTCCCTACGGAGAGTGAGCCCCTAAAGGACGGCGCTGGAAATAAGTTTTTCTTGAATTACTTTTAAAGTACTTGACATAATTTAATAAAAATAAGTATGATGGCCACTAGTAAGGGCCTCTTAAAATAGTATCCTTGAAACATATTTCGCTTGTTTGTTTACCAGGGATGGACTAAGTTGTACACCTTAACGCCTAAATTTATAACACCCTGTATGATAAAGATCTAAAAAAATATTTTTGGGTAGCTTGAACCTTTACCTAAAAAAGGTATACGTGTTTAATATCGATAAAATTAACTATTTTCGAGAAAAAATAATAATCAAATTAATGTAATGTAAATAAATTGTTAAAAATTAAGCCAGTGTGTTTTCGAATTTTTACGAGAAAACACTCTTTTCGATATTAAACCTGTATACCTTTTTTAGAGAAAGATTCAAACTACCCAAAATATTTTTTAGATCTTTGTCTTACAGGGTGTTAAAATTTAGGCGTTAAGGTACAACTTAGTCCATCCTGTAAACTAAACAAGCTAGATATGTTTCAAGGATACTATTTTAAGAGGGCCTTACTAGTGGCCATCACACTGAATTTTATTAAATTATGTCAAGTACTTTAAAAGTTATTCAAGAAAACTTATTTCCAGCGGCGTCTTTAGCTCACATTCGTAGGGTCTGTAGGAAACAAATGTATAGGAACTTGTCATGTTATTTTTCGTCTTCTATCTAAATCGAGAGATTTCCATTTTCCGGGTACCTGTATACTAGATGTAGATTATAACACGCGTCTATTAATGATTGAAGCTGACGTCATGTCAAATCTAGGAAATTTCTTTGCTTAGTAGGGGAAAATGGGGTAGTTTGGGACATGGAGTACATTGGGACAATTTAAATTTTCCGCCAATTATTTTGATTTAGCAGTTGACTGTCTTGTCAAAATTAGTTAGACATTAATTCCTTTATTGTTGGTTGCTTTTACAATAACAGATAAAAAGTGTTGAAGTTATTAAAGTTTTAGTGTTTTGGATATTTTGGTATTTCTTGTTTTTGTTCTAAAGGTTATAAGTAGAAAAACAAACACTAACGATTTTGTTTTATATTCAACATATTCCTTCTTGTATTGGCTTTACACAGTGAGCTTATGTTTATAAAACGCATAGAGGAAATTATTAAATAGATAAGTTTTCTACTCGAAGTAGCTGTGGGCTAGATTGAGACGACTAGGAGCAGGGCATGGTCCCAAACTGCCCCATCTCTAATATTGACCGGATTCAGGTAACTTTTGTTTGCAGGATGGTCCGAAACTACAAACAAAAACTGAGCGGTCATCTATATCGAAGAGATGACTTCTGCCATAAGTAACATTATTAATAACAACGTTCCTATACGTGTAGTAGCTGAAAGTTATGGTATAAAGAGTCCCCTTTTTAATCGAATAAAGAAATACCGCCAGATTCATGGAGCCTCCAAATACGATTCAGGAAACGGCAGCGAAGACGAAATATTAAATAAAGCTAGCACATCCAAATATGGATCACGACAAATATTTACAATCGATGTGAAAGACTCGAAAAGTATTTTATAAACGCATCAAATATACACTATGGATTGACATACTGGAATGCCAGAATAGTGGTTGTGTAGTTTCATGAAGAGACATAAAAATCTGTCTTACGGGAAACCAGAGAATACCAGCTTAGCCAGAGCTACGGCCTTTACAAAAGAAAATTTTAATTTGTGTTTTGACATCTATTTTGAGTTACAAGACGTGAACCATTTTCCACCCGACACAATATTTAATACAAACGAAACTGGAATTTTCAGTTATACAAGCCTAAAATTATAGCTCAGTCGAAAACAAGTTGGACAAATTGTCTGACTGATGTAACTAGTGCTATGGAACAGCTCTTCCCCAGTCTATATTTATCCAAGATTACGAGTTAAAGATAAATATCTGATTGGTTTTACACCAGGAGCTAAAGTATTTGAAACAAAATCTGGGTGGATCGATGAAGATACTTTTTAAAACTATTGCAACACCTAAAACATTATGCTAATCCCTTAAAAATAAATCCTTTGCCCCTTTTACTGGACTGTCATGAATCTCATATTTCCATTGAGTCAATTCGCTTCTGCCGTGGCAATGGAATTCATTTATTGACATTTCCGCCTCATTGCACACATAAAATGCAGCCTTTAGACAAGCGCATTTACGGTCCGTTTAAAGAAAAATGTAAAATCTCTTGATGATTTTTTACGTGGTGAAATAATTCGTATCAAAGACATAACTGGGTTAACAAGAGATCCATTTTTGCATTTACACCTACCAATATAATAAGTGCTTATACTAGTTCAGGTATCTGCCCATTCAACTGACTTAAATACATAGATGAGGATTGTGACTGCACATTTGGCAAGAGAACCTAGAAAAAAATTCTGGCGATAACAATCCCACATCTGAAATCGGTAGTCAGTCATCAAAAACGATACCACCGCTGATTTCTTCAAAAAATCAGTCACCAACAAGCGCGAAAATTAGTCTCGCCACAATTGCTATAGAAAATTTTAGTCCCACCGTGTCAACAAGCAATAACTCTCTACCTAGATCAATTTCTGCTAAAAACTTCAGTAAGACACCATCAACTTCCACATTCATGGTTACTTCTTCTAGAGAGCCTGAACCCAGACATAACTCTGAGATACACGAAATCGTTTCGTTTAGGAAGGTTTTTTCTAGCGTTTGTATCAAAAAGACTCCCGCACTAATAGAAACATGCCTATTACCCAGAGCACATCCGAAAAAAAAAATCAACTTCAGGAAAACTGGGAGCCAGTGCGATTTATACTAGCACTCCAGAAAAAGGTAAACAGGAAGAGAGAGAGAGAGAGAGAGCAGAAAGGAAAAAACAAAAGATGTTAAAGAAAAAAATCATTGAGCAGAAGAGACAGGTCAAGAGGCAAGTGTTTGAAGAAAGTAACACCCGTAAAAATACAAATAAAAAGCGTCTTAAAGAAGAGCAAAGACCAGTTCAACAGATGAGGATGCTGATAACGAGGAAAAAAATGCAGAAGGATGAAGCCGATGCATTCAGACATCGGTACTAATTTTAAATTAGAAGAAGTTCAGAAGTATCCTCCGCTACTAATATAAACAGATTTAATTTCAGCAAATGACTTCGTTTTGTACAAAAAAACTTTTAAGTTCTATATTGGCCAAATAATATCCGTATCTGCAAATGAGGAATACGAAATCAGGTTTTGAAAAAGAAAAGAAACGTCGAGTTTGTTTTCCTTCTACAGATGAGAAGGCAACTGTTTTCAGATCTGAAATTGTATCTCTTTTACCAAAACCAGTACAAAAAGCTAGTACTTCTAGAACATCATTTTTATTTATTTTGATTTAGATTTTCATTTTATAACGTACAGTAGCTAATAGTTGCTTTTAATACTCTAATCTGTTAATGATAGATTATTTGTGCTGCTAAATTTTAAGTTATCTTTTTTAATAAACAGATATTTGTATTTTGTAAAAGTATTTTGAAAGAATTTGATCACAGTCCCAAACTAACCCATTGCAGTACCAAAATACCCACCCTGGGGCTACATCTCCATTAAGCAGTCGTAAATTTTGGTCTTTAGCTAAATCCATTAGTAAAAACTTTGGAACATCTTCATCCCCTGACGTCTATTGACGGATCGGTAGTTGTCGATTCTGTAGACAAAGCCAATGTTTTTGTGGATTTGTTTGCATCTAACTCGTGTCTCAATGATTCTGGAAAAGATGTGCCCTAGTCAACTCTTCTTCATACGTTATGAAACCAATTCATTTTCGGTACAAGCTCTTGGAATCGATCATCAGTAGGCTTGATCTCAATAAGGCGACTGGCCCAGACAGTATCCCAGCTATTGTCTTAAAGAAATGTTCCCCGAACAAGTACCAGTCCTATCTAAGCTCTATACGATCTCTATATCTTCTGGGAATTCCCTTCATCATGGAAGTTAGCAAATGTTCAACCTATTCCTACAAAAGGCGATAAGACTGATCCCTCAAACTACCGACCAATTGCCATCACTTCCATTTTGTCTAAAATCATGGAAAAAGCCATTAATCAGCAACTGCTCACGTTCCTTGAAACTAACAAACTCCTTAGTGACCACCAATATGGGTTTAGGCAAAATCGTTCAACAGGTGATTTTCTTTCATATGTTTGGAACAATACAGTAGAGCAGTCCGGTGAAACAGTTGTAGTAGCTTTAGATATCTCAAAGGCATTTGACCAAGTTTGGCATAAGTGTTTACTTGCCAAACTCACCTCGTTTGGGTTAAATGATACGCTCATCAACTGGGTTTCTAGTTTCCTTGATAAAAGACGAATACATGTCGTAGTTGATTGCTTTTTTCAAAAGAAGTTAGCATTAACGCGGGCGTACCACAGGGATCTGTTACAGCTCTACACTTTTCTGCTGTACATAAATGACCTTATTTCTTCAACCTAACTCCATCCATTGCTTTGCTGACGATAACACTCTTCACTGTAGTTCATCTCAGTCTACTCATAGTGATAATCCACCTTCTATGTCAAATCAAGAAATTAAAGCATTAGACGAATGGCAATACTCAATTCTAACAAACATGTCCACACGTATTCTTGTAATGAATGGGTTAGTTTTCAGAACTCTATTACTCTGTTGGGTATGACTGTATCTTCAAATCTCTCATGGGTTGACCATCTTCTGTCAGCTACCAAAACAGCTGCTCATAAAATAGGTTTTGTACAGATCTAAGCAGTACTTTACCTCTCGACAACTCCTTCTGCTGTATAAGGCCCAAATTCGGCCTCATCTGAATATAATTCTCACCTCTGGGTTAGTGCTCCCCAATACGCTCTCGATATCGTTGATCGTATTCAAAGAGAGCGATTAGGCTTATAAATGACCCGTCCTTAACTTCTCACATACATTCCCTTGAGCATAGAAGGATAGTTTCAGTTCTTTCTTTGTATTATCGTTATTACAACAGCTATTATGCTGCTGAATTATATTCTTTGATGCCATCTCGGCTATCTTTGCGAAGAACACTCGATTCGCTCATTCACATCATCAGTATGCAGTACAAATATCCACTTGTCGTACCAAACGGGCGCAATCCACATTTAAAGTAATTTAAAGTAATTCTACAATTATTAATGTTTAATTTTAACAAATTTCAAGATCAAAACAAAGTTTCAAAGTGACAGCCCTTACATTTCCAACTTTTCGTAACGTGAATTTTCTTACAGAATTAATAGCAATCAAAATCTTTCCGTTTAAATTATTTATATCCGTTGGTTTTTCTTTGCACACCTCGTCTTTTATTGTTCTTCACAAAAAGAAATCTAACTGAGTAAGATCCGCTAATCTCGGGGGCCAAAAAATTGTACCACGTATTGCAATTGTATCTGGAAATCTTTCATTCAAGTAATTCATAACTGTAATCGAGTTATGTGCTGGAGCTTCATCTTGCTGAAAATATTGCATGTTGTGAATTGTATTCAAAGGTACATGCTTCATCGGTGAAAAGGATTTTATACGAAAAATTTTGATCTATTTCAAAATTTCGAATATACCAATTAGCATAGTCTAGTCTTCTCTGTAAATCAGTTGGATATAAAGTATTTCCTACGTGGTGGCGATATGGTTTTCGTCCATGTCTTTAAAATTCATCTTGATTCTTCTTTAGAAACACCACATTCCATACCTATTTTCCTAATAGACGCAGTTGGTTTGGAATCTGAATATAACAAAACATTGGTTTCAGTTTCAACGTTAAAATTTGGTTTGGTAAAGAATCCATACATTTATTAAATTTTGTTCCATTTTACCAAAAATACGCTTATTCGGTTGACGTCGTTCCATACAAGTTTGAAAGTATAACTCGGAAGCTTTCTTCCGTGGAATATATTTTAGAAACTCTTCTATACGCACCTCTACAGTAATTATCAAAACAAAACGAACTTATTAACACATTCCCTGCCACGTTGGCCCCATGGGACCAACACCACTGTTGCCTAACAGGCCGCGTTGGTCCCATGGGACCAACACTCTTTTAAATGCTTGTTAGGCTGTTGGTTCGTATTTATGTGCAATATTTGACACTAAAGGACCAACGTGGCGTAGACGGCATATGCTGTAAGAATAGTTCATGTATTTTTAGAAAATTGTGTGGTGTGGTCCCCATTACTTGATAGTAGGTGATAAACATTAAAAATAAAAATTTTTAGGAAATTTTATTTAGGAACTCTTGCTTTTAAAGATACAAACATAAAGAATTATTTATGGACGTCACTAAAACACTACGCGAAAATGTGTCTCATTTTCACAATTTTCACAATATGTGTCGGCTTTTCTAGTTCTGTTCATGGCGTATTTTCGCCCGTGGGTTTCATAATTTTTGTTGTAACAATTTTTGCACGCTTTTCTTCTATTCTGCTTAATTCCCTCTTTCTTCACTTTCATAACGTGGTTAGCTGAAAATTATTGTGTCGGAGTGGCAGAATCTGTCGTTTCCTTGGTTGCTATCAGGTGCTTGTCCACATCTTTTTTGAAATATGTCATCGATTTGGTTATATAAAATGTAGGCATTTACCAACGATGTCGTCAGAATATGTTCAAACCCCACTTTGTGCTTTTCCTCAGGATTTGAATAGGCCCCAAGTTTAGTGGCTGCCTTACCTTTGTTGTAGGCCACTACAGCTTTGGGTTTATATTTTATATGCTGATTGCAAGGTATTTCTACCATTACAGGTCCATATTTTGTGAAAAGTATCAAAACGTTTCTCTTATCTTTCCAATTGGTAATTGTTATGCCGTATTGATTTTCAATGAAGTAAATTTCACCACGTTTTAACCTAGCTTTTACAATTCCATTGGGTAGAGCTCTTCGGTTTTTTCGAATAGTTTCAACTACATGAGTATTTGCGTCTAACATTGTTTTGGCTAAAGGCAAACTTGTGTACCAATTATCAATAATAATTGTTCGTCCTTCATTGACTAAACCTTCAGTCAGATATAGTATAACTGTTTCAGGAGTGACAGCCCAGAACAAAGTTTGAGTAACTTTATTCCATACTTGTGCCTTTTTGTTTCGATATATTGACGAAACCCTAAATGATAGGAGAGTTTCATCCACACATATCAATTCTTCAGACACATACAACGACTACAAATTTATTTTTAAAATAACCAACAGGGGTGTTATTTTACTACAATTTATCACTTTTATCTGCCTCTGCATTGTCAACAAAGTGAATCATGCGTAATAATAATTCAAATCGATTTCTCGACAAAACGCTTGAAGCAAAATTGTTACTAAATAGTTTATCAGTACTCCAATAGGCATTCAGTGATGACATTTTTAACTAATCTCATCCAAACCAATCATCCCAAAAACTTTCCAATTTCAGTGTTTGTGGTAGGACTTCAAGCATGCAGGCGAGAGTTTCGTGTAGCGTCTTCGACTACAACAAGTTGTGTCGCATAGCTGTTTGTCTTGCAAATAAGGGATATGGCTTTATCTACTATCGCATCAAAAAAATCACGTGGTCTACCATTCACCAACAATGCTGCTACCTCTAGTCAGTTTACGTTTAACCATTCTGAAATAATAACACATTATTAAAATGATCACTTGAAAATAATAATTGGCACTTACATTATTTATTAGTTTCGGAGACAAAGGCATGAAAACAACACACAATCTTACAACTTTTTGTAACACACACAGTTTATGATATAAAAATTGTAGGTTATGTCCGATCGTGCGTCACAACCCGTATCACACTATGGGGCCAACGGCGTGTCCAGCCACAAACGTACTTCAACCGGCCGCGTTGATCCGATTGGACCAACACATACTTTCCAGTTTTTTTTCTTGCAGAATAAATAAATAACCGAATGGCAAGGCTTTTTGTGCAAAAAAACTACAATTTAAAAGTTGTTATACAGCCCTAATTTTAAAACACCCTGTGGAATAATTTCGTAACAAAATTCTTTCAAAACACGCATCTCTGTTCAGAACCATTCCTTTCCTACGTTCTGTTTTTTTATTTATGTCTTTAAGTGTAATAAAAAGGCAACAATATATTGTTAAGAAAATGTAAACTTTCACCATTACACTCATAATAAAATACTTATCTTTTGGGATTTTTAATGGTGTACTTTAAATTATACAATCTAAACGTTTCGATAACACTTACAGTTATCTTCGTCAGTAGTAATGTTTGTTAAAATTGTTAAAGATGTAGTAAACAATTTTGTCAAATTTGAAAAATTAAAACATAAACATAAGCTGCTATTAGTATAACAGTTTGGGAAACATAAAGCCAACTTTAAAATTTTAGTAAAGAATAACTAGGTCATAAAATTAAATATTATTAAACTGCCTCAAAGATGACAAGCCAGAACACTCTCTACGACGAAAGCTAACAATGAAATTTGCCAGCCAAATTATCCAACCACCATCCACGTCAAAAATTAGTGTAATTAAATCTTTAGTAGATCGAGTAAAACGAATTTGTGACCCTGAATTTTGAATGATGAATATAAATATTTAAGAAAATCCTTACAAGATAATGGATATTCACTTACAGATATTAATAATGATATTACACCTTCTAGGCGTAACCTTAAAGAAAAACCAGTTCTTAATGTTGGTACTGCTTTTCTTCCTTTTATAGCTAATGTTACAAATAGAATTGAAAAATCCTAATCAAATATGGCATTAGGACTATTTTTAAACCTACAAGAAAAATTAAAGAACATTTAAGATCACCTAAAGATGTGTCAAACCCTTTATCATCTTCCGGAGTGTATCAGTTACCTTGTTCATGTGGAAAAGTATACATCGGGACCACAAAACGTAGCTCTGATACAAGACGCAAAGAACATATGAGATTTTGTAGATTGGGTCAACCAGAGAGGTCTGCTGTGGCTGACCATGCCCTGAATAATCTAAATCATGACATTCAATTTGACAATATGGAAATATTGTCAAGACAAACCATTATTATGTTCGTTTGCAACGTGAAGCTATTGAAATATATAAACACCCGAATAATTTTAATAGACAAGAAGAAAATCACCATTTAAATAGGTTTTGGCATCTTATAATTAAAAAGAGCATAATGATACGCCTTGATTTTAATTTGTTTTCAACTTTTGGTATGTCTAGGTTTTTGCTGTTTTCCTAGACCTTGAAGCAAATGTTTTACCAATTATATGTTAAATTCACAGCACTATAATTTAACATAAGTAGTTGAAATTAAATTAAAGTTAAAAATTACAAAGAACGTTCTGCATTGTGCTTTTCATTGTTAACACTTCAATTATTGATAAAGATATCTCTTTGTTAGATTTAACTGGGTTATTTTATTTGATGTAATGTTTGGATTTGTGAATGCTTCTATCGTTTTAAAATTGAAGTTTTTCACAACTTTACACTTACATCATAACTCAATTAAATTTTATTAAATGTTTTTGGCTGGCAAATTTCATTGTTAGCTTTCGTCGTAGAGAGTGTTCTGGCTTGTCATCTTTGAGGCAGTTTAATAATATTTAATTTTATGACCTAGTTATTCTTTACTAAAAATTTTAAAGTTGGCTTTATGTTTCCCAAACTGTTATACTAATAGCAGGCTTATGTTTATGTTTTAATTTTTCAAATTTGACAAAATTGTTTACTACATCTTTAACAATTTTTAACAAACATTACTACCGACGAAGATAACTGTAAGTGTTATCGAAACGTTTAGATTGTATAATTTAAAGTACACCATTACAAAATCCCAAAAAAGATAAGTATTTTAGTATATTGTTAAGTTTTAATAATCACTTACAACTTACATACAAAAATTGGAAAATTTATTTACTGCAGTTAACTAAACTGACCTAAAGAAATAACAACAAATTTATCTCATATTTTGTATTACCTCCTCTTGCTCTTATAACTGCCTGCAGGCGTCGGTTCATACTGTCGACAAGGTTACGAATAGCAGCTTGAGGGGTTTTTTGCCATTCCTCGAGAAGGGCTAAACGAAGGTCATTTACCGTAGCTGGAGCTACTTCGCAATCTCTGACTCACTTACCAAACATGTCCTACATATGCTCTATGGGTTAAGATCAGGCGAAAATGCTGGTCAGTTCATTTTATTAATACCTACATCCACCAGGTATTGTGTAACACACATTGCGGTATGTTGCCGCGTATTATCCTGCATACATCGGTGGACAGTCAATGTTCCAACGTAAATGTTCATTGGCACATTTTAGTCTAGCTACTCGGTGACGCGGAAGAAATTTGGGTCCACTTGCTGGTCTGCAAGCATACAAACCGAACTCTTTCAATCTTCGGCGAACTGTCCACACACTAATATTTGTATTTCGGACCCATTAAGAGTTGATTTCTTGACTGTCTTGATGTTAAATGACAATTCCGTAAAGTTGCAACTTGAAGAAATCTGTCATCGAAAGCAGTAGTTTTTCGTTTTCTGTCACTACCTGCCCTACGCTTATTTCTGCCAGTTTGTCTAAAACGTTGGACCACTCTTTTGATGGTAGAGCGATTAACACCAAGGAATTCTTGCAACATATGCATAATTACGACCATCTTCAACAAGAGCGACAGCTTTTGCGCAATTTTCAGCACATAAAACGATAGTAGTGATTATAGGTCTTGCGTAAACAAACGTAAATAAATGTACTGTCAACACTGACATTAGGAAAACAACGAGCAAAGCCATCTCGTCAAAAAATAACATTTTTTAAAGAAAATTGTTATTGACAAAATGAAGCAATGCACTTAGACATAAATCAAAAACAGAATATAGGAAAAGAATGGTTCTTAACAGAGATGGGTATTTTGAAAGAATTCGTTTAAGAAATTATTCCACAGGGATTGATATAAAAAAAACTATAAGACTTCAAATTTACCAACATACTAACTTGTTGCGTTTTCTTTTGCACCGAGTGTATTAATTAAATGATTTTTTTTTTAATTTTTGAAGTGTTACCCGGATTATTATTATTAAAATTAGATATACAAAACTTTAAATGGTTGAAATCAGAAAAAATAAGGTAACTGTTCGCTCTGGTTGCTATTTAAAAAAAGGTAAGTTAGGGTTGTAACTCAAAGACCAGTGGTTAAAAACTTTTTTTGAGTAGTGCATCTAATTAATCTTAAAATTATCTATTAAAAACCTCTTTAAGATTTCACTATATTTTTAATGATTAACGAGCCAACGTTGATTGAAAATTTTAACGAGCCAACGTTGATTGAAAATTTCAACGATTTTCGGTTTTTCTCAAATAAATCGGAAACTTGGCAACAATGGTCAATTTTCTTGCCGGGCTCTAAATCTTCATGTAATTCTGCTCAACTTTGCTAATTTGACCAACTTTGTATCTCTTATAATAGAGCAAACGACAAACACGAAGACACCTGCGCAGAAACCGAATATTGCATTAAAAAGAAATGGAATAATGACATGAGTGAGAAGTAGATATTATGTTCCGTCCACAAAATGTAGTGTTGTTTATTGTTTTCTAACCTCATTTTTCGTGCACGTTTTTATCAATTGTAAACAATTTTTTTCAAAACTCCTTCCGTTTCAGCACCTTTTATTTACAAGTAAGTTGTATTTGTAATCCACAGTAATATGTATTAATGTAATATATTGATTTAGTTCGTTGTTTATAATGGGTGATGCAAGTACATCGTCTGATAGTACATCAAACATTTCAGCAAAGAAGCGGCGTGTCTTATCGCAAGATGCCCGCGAAATTATTTGGAATGTTTATCAGTTTCATAAAAATATGACTGAAGGTACGATTAACATCTCTCAGTTTTTTCACGATTACATTTCTTTACAGTTAACGTTCTTGATATCGTTGTGAAAGCAACTGGAGTATCCAAAAGTACCGTCGTTAGAATTATTAGAGAAGGGAGTCCAATTCAACGTGGTGAAATAGAATCGTTCAAGACTTCCAATAAAAGAATGAAAACCGCACCAAGATCATCTGTCGATAATTGTGGGGAACAAGTCATTCGACGCATTGTACACAATTTTCATGTCACGGAGAAACAATGACCAACCGTCAATGCTATCTATAATATTATTAAATATGACGAATCCATTGGTTTCTCTGGGAAGGAAACGTCTTTAAGAAGATTATAAAATAAAATAGGTTTTAAATGGACGAAAACCGTTGACAATCGTAAATGTTTAATGGAACGATACGATATACGATCTTTACGTTGTGCTCATATACGAGCAATAACAAAGTATCGAAGAGCAGGGCGACCCATTGTGTATACAGATGAAACATATATACACGCATCGCATACAACGCCACATTCCTGGGTAGATGATTCCAACGAAGGTTTAAAATGTCCAATCGGTAAAGGTCAACGTCTACATGCTGGTGGTGAAATCAATAACGCCCTCTTTGTTTTTAAATCGGGCTCAAAAACAGGTGATTATCACGACGATATGAACTTTATTACTTATAAACGATGGATTAAGCACCAGTTATTATCGAATTTGCTCGACAACTCAATTATTGTTATGGATAATGCAAGTTATCACAACACGTTAGCAGTTAAACATCCAACTTTTAGCAGTAAAAAAATGGAAATGATAACTTGGTTACAAGAACGAAGGATCGTACATGATGAATCCCAAATAAAAGTGGAGCTGTATGATTTAATAAAATATAATAAACCGAGCTACACGGAATATTCAATTGATGCTATATTTTCGAAACATGGTCACTCCGTGTGTCGACTACCTCCATACCACCCGAAGCTAAATCCAATAGAAAAAACATGGGCCATTGTAAAAGCTTCGGTGGCATCGAGAAACACAACTTTTAAATTAGCCGATGTTGAAAAACTAACTCGTGAAAAGTGTTCGATGGATTTGGAGAGCCACTGGCAAGAAGTGTGCCGTCATGTTAAAGATATTGAAGAAGAATACATTAATAAAGAGCATATTATGGATATCGTTTGTGAGGAATTGATTATACGTAGGAGTGGAGACTCGTCGGATGAATCTGATTTTATATCAGATTATGAGAACGAAGAAATAAGTGTATAGTAATTGTGTAATATTTTATTGTATTTATAGTTAATTTCACATTGCACATGTGTTGTTCATGTTCTTAGATATGTTCATAAGGCACTTTAACTTCTTAAGCACTTTTTAAACACTTAAGCCTATGATCTACCAACATAACGTGTTCGTACCATAACCCTTTTATAGTTCGCAGAGTTTTTATGCATTGTACCAAATTATTATACATGTTTCACACATTAGGATTATTGTACTTCATGTAATCAATATCTGTTATCTGTTTAATTGCTTAATTATATTGATTTATATGTGAAATTTCTTATTTATCTTTAACACACTAATGTGTATCGTGTTGACCTTTTTAACATGCTACTGCCATAGCTCAATGCTTTTATGAATACATCATTGTGCAAACCCCATAAAACCTGTTTTGTTGTATAAAAACCATATGTTTATATTCGTATACTATATTTTCCTCATAACAAGTTATATAGCTTCAACTTTATTTGAACTTGCATACTATCTAATATTTGAATTCGATAAAACTCTACCCCCTCTATTACATCTATTCATAACCATCGCAGTATAAAACTGTTTAGACACGAATTATTTACCCTTAGAACTGTGGTTAATAATTAAAATGCGAATTACAACATTTCCGAGTAAATTTATGAACAAGTAACATAACCTTATATTTCACTTTTCACAATTAAATAAAAGTTTTTTTTTTGTTTAAATTGTCCTAATTATAAAATATAAACATCATAATTAAGAGGTTATTAACTAAAAAATGTACAAAACGTAACTTTTACTTTTCTTAAAAAAACGAATATTTTCCGCTTGAATAGTACACGGTCACGTGATTTTTTTCGCGTAGCTTGCTGTCTTCATATTTGGCGTTTAGTCTAACAAAGTTACCCACCCATACAACGTATTACGATTTTTGCCACCCTGTATATCATTTTCATTGGTTCTTAATATGTGCAACAAAAAAAAATTATATGCATATAAGTTAAGGAACATCATAATTGAAATGTAACATGGGCATAATGCGGGAAACCATAGTACAGCGACATCCCCATTGGGCGAAGAAACTGTGTTTTCAACCCGACAAACCAAAGTGACGATCATATCAACTAATTAATTAATTCATTTATGTTTTTTGTTTTTTCATTTAATTAATTTGATTAATTGACAAAAAAATTTTTTATTATTGTTTTAGTACTATATGCATGGAATATAATTCGTAGGTTAAATTCATAATTTTAATAGCAAACTCTATGTATGTTGCTCTAACAATATTTCCATCATAAGATAAATTTCGTTTAACTAATAAATCATCTAAATTATCACAAATATTTATCTACTCGTACATTTCTATTGATAATCCCTTTGCGTTAGCAACAATTGCTGAAACAGTAAACATATATGTACAATTTTTACTTAAACCATTTTATTCTTTGAGGAATGACATGTCAATAAAAAGTAACCCGAATGTTATAAACTTATTGGTTTGATAATGAACACTGAGATATTTTTTCCACACTCTGTATATAGTTTTACATCATTCTATAAAAATAAGGGTTATCATTTATAAGCAGTTTTACAGAGCAGTTCGATAACATAAATACAATTGCTAAAACAATGGTATAGACAATCATTCTCATAAATAACTGTGATTACAATTCATAAGTAACATTTGGCAACAGTGGCAAAAAGTTAAAATAGTAACTTTGGTTATATGGTCGGAGCATGCGCGTGTAAAGTTTAGAATTTTAATTTTATAATTTTAATTTGTTAAAATTCAATAATAAAATTTGGAGAACAGTGAAAAATCACTTAAGACTGCATTATAATATAATACTTACTTTTTTTGGAATTAAAATAATCTGTTGAAATTTCCATATATTTTGAATGATTTGTTCCAAAATTACAATTTTCAAAAACCATTATGTAATAATATTAATAATGAATAAGGGTTGTTAATTTTGAGCATTTGTATACTTGTCATATCTGACGTTATTTGTACTTGCTGAAAAATCAATTATATTCGTTTTGTTTTCAAAAAAAATATAGTGTACTTGAGGAAAACTTTCAAAATTTTATCGTGACACTTTCTAAACACATTTATTTAATCATGGTTTTTTAAAATTTCTTATTTTTCACTACCATTTGACAGTTTCAATCGACCTGCCTAAAAATAAGCACCACAATGCGTAACGGAACTGCGCAGAAGTAAATTCAAGAAAAATGTAAAATGAAAATGTTGTTATTAAATATACTACCATGTACTTTTTGTCGCAAAATATTAAATACTCGAAAATTTACAAGGTAAATTTAATTTATTATTTAAATCGCTGCTTCATACTTTTTTCATTTTTAAGGTTAAGATGCATGTATGTAAATAAATTTTTTTCCATAGATTAGCAGAAGTTGGTAAATTAGAGCAACCAAAATTAAGTGGTAAATATGAAACAGGGCAATTACTGCTACACCGTGTGTTTGGATATCGTGGTGTTGTGTTATTCCCATGGTTAGCGAGAGTGTATGATCGTGATTTACCACATCATCGTGAGAACGAAGGTGAATCAGCCACTGTTAGTAAAGAAGTTAGGGGACGTACTCATACTTTCTATCAAGTACTAATAGATCAAAGAGACTGTCCGTATATAGTGAGTAGATTTTTAAATGTTATTTACGTATCGATTTTGTATGCTTTGTAGAGAGCTCAAACAGAAGCGGTGACGTTTTTAGGAAATCAAGAATCTTCTCGTAGTTTATATGCAATACCTGGTTTAGATTATGTTGCACATGAAGATATAATACCTTACGCAAGTGTAGAAAAATCTCCATTACAACATGAACTTTTTGATAAATTTTTGGCACATAACCCTGAAAAAGGTAAATTATGTATTGTTACTAATTGAGCAATCTATTTATAGATAAATTTTATTGATGTTTATTTACTGATGACAATAAAACTGATTAGAGGAGACAATTTAGTAAACATTCTATTAATTTAGATTTGTACTTGAAGAGGCAATTGTGATTATTTTAGTTGTTTATATTTACATTGTACAATAACACACTATTTTTATCATGAAATTGTGCCAAAACAAATTTCAGTTGAATTAATGACAATTTTGCTTGTAGATCCTCCGTTTGCACCTCAAGAAACATTACGGGCCTGGCAAAATAAAAACCATCCATGGCTCGAACTGTCTGATGTACATAAAGAAACAACTGAAAATATTAGAGTAACCGTTATACCTTTTTATATGGGCTGTAGAGAATCACATACAAATTCAGTTTATTGGGTACCTAGTGTTGATATTAAAATTTCTGTTTATGTAATCAATTGCTTTTAGTGGCGATATTGTATACGTTTAGAAAATTTAGGCAATCTATCTGTACAATTACGAGAACGACACTGGAGAATATTTTCGTTATCGGGAACTTTGGAAACTGTTAGAGGTCGTGGGGTTGTTGGACAAGAGCCAGCACTTACACGTGCTTTACCTGCTTTTCAATATAGTAGCCATGTTAGTTTACAAGCACCTAGTGGACACATGTGGTAGGATTGAGGAATTTTATTTCTATTTGAAACTTGTGAAAATGTGTTATAGGGGCACTTTTAGGATGGAACGTGAAGATGGATACTCATTTGACTGCCGTATACCACCATTTTCGTTAGAAAGTAAAACAGATGCAGGATCTGCTACACCACCTGAAACTAATTAATTTAATGTATTGTTTTCAATATTATTCTTTCTTTTTTGAAATTATTAATATAACAGTACTGTATATATTAATATATTATTACAAATGAATTTTTGTAATTATTTATAGAGTGATTGTATTTTTAGTTATTTTATGTGTCAATTTGGTCAGGTCACATTCATATGTGACCAATCATATTTAAAAGTGACACTGAAACATAAGAAAATGCCTAGAGTGAAAATGAATGTCAAGAAACGTATCAACCATTGAGTAATACTCAATGCCTGATGTAATGATGAAGAGTAGGAACACAGATTTTGTATTTGAAATCAGGTTATAAGATACTGTCAGAACATTAAAACTTAAATATTTCATTAATATTGAGAAATAAAGTAAAAATAATAAAGTAAAAATAAAAAAAAATTAATATTTGTGGTTTTTACTTTTCAGATTCAACTATTGCTTAATATAGTCATGTTACTCCTATTTTGAAGTTTATGATATAAACAATTGATCCATAATGTTTTTACCAATTTTTTTAAATGTTTGGTGATATAGAAACATCACCAAAAAATAAATGACTAGTCATATTACAATAAAATTTATATGAGAACAAGTACATCTATTCACATCAGTAGTAATGGCAGAATTAAAAAACAATCAAATTTTCTAAATTAGATACCGAAACATACATTTAATTTATCTTAAAATACATCGTGTTTAAATCGTGAAAGTCTAATAATATGCCATGTCTCACTATATTATTCTGGACATAGTTATTCCTTTTTTCAAAGCTTCAGTAATTTTCCAGTATAGATGCAAAAACAACATTATCCTTTTTGGGAGCTATAAATTGAATTCTTGGTAAATAAATTAGTCATAAACAATTACAATATTAGGTTTAATAAGGTTTTTAAATTGATCAGTTGGTATTCTTGTCCTTTTTTAAAGATTTCAACAATCAATACAATTTTAGGTAAATGCTTGATTTCCAATGTGCAATGGACAATTTTCTAACTTAATTGCAAAAAATTGTCAACGTAACAAAAAATAAAAAAGATAAAAATACTTATCTTTTTGATTTTTAATGGTGTACTTTAAATTAACAACAAATTTTAAAACAATTATCTTCCGGTAGTAATTTTGTTAAAATTGTTAAAATGTAGTAAACAATTTTGTCAAATTTGAAAAATTAAAACATAAACATAAGCCTTTTAGTAAACAGTTTGAAACATAAAACCAACTATAAAATTTTTAGTAAAAATAACTAAGTCATAAAATTAAATATTATTAAACTGCCTAAAGATGACAAACCAGAACACTCTTACGACGAAAGCTAACAATGAAATTTGCCAGCCAAAAACACATTTAACAAAATTTAATTGACAAACCCATTATTATGTTCGTTTGCAACGTGAAGCTATTGAAATATATAAACACCCGAATAATTTTAATAGACAAGAAGAAAATCTCCGTTTAAATAGGTTTTGGCATCTTATAATTAAAAGAGCATAATGATACGCCTTGATTTTAATTTGTTTTCAACTTTTGGTATCTAGGTTTTTTGTGTTTTCCTAGACCTTGAAGCAAATGTTTACCAATTATATGTTAAATTCCACAGCACTATAATTTAACATAAGTAGTTGAAATTAAAATTACAAAGAACGTTCTGCATTGTGCTTTTCATTGTTAACAACCTTCCAATTATTGATAAAGATATCTCTTTGTTAGATTTAACTGGGTTATTTTTTTGATGTAATGTTTGGATTTGTGAAATCATTTTAAAATTGAAGTTTTTCACAACTTTACCTTACAAAACTCGATTAAATTTGTTAAATGTGTTTTTGGCTGGAAATTGCATTGTTAGCTTTCATCGTAGAGTGTTCTGGTTTGTCATCTTTGAGGCAGTTTAATAATATTTTTTTTGACCTAGTTATTCTTTACTAAAAATTTTATAGTTCATGTTTAAATGATTAATAGTTATTTTATGTTTTTTTAAAAATTTTACAAAATTCTTTTAAAAAAAAAATTTAGAAAGTAATTAATTTAGAAACTTAAAAAAAAAAAAAATTAAAATAAAAATTTTATTTTTTAATTTAAAGTAATTTTTAATTTTTAAAATACTCCCAATAATTATACATTAACACCAATGTAATTTTAATATGAATTATTAAAGGGATTAATTATTAAGGATAATTTTAATTGTAACGGGGGCGATGGTTTGGGAAAAGACTAAATTTATAATAAAGGGTCCTTCAATTTAACCGATAGTTTTTTTTTTTATTATAATAATTTAATAAATTTAAAAAGAATATTGAAATTCCAACCGTAAAAAAATTAAATTTTTAAAATAAAATAAAATTTCTTTTTTTGATTTTTAAGGGTATTTTAAATTATAAATCAAAGTTTGTCCTAATTATTTAAAACTTTTGAATTTTTCATTTGCAAAATTTTATACATTTTCAATTTTTAACAAAATTAACGCGAAATAACTTAAGTGTTTCAAACGTTTGATTTTTTTAACCATTAAAAAACCCAAAAGTAAATTTTTTAATATGTAATGTTCTATTTTTTTGAACAACTAGATTTAAAATAAAAAGGTTAAAATTAAAAATATTACTTATAAAATAATTTTCTTTTCCAAAAAAAATTTTTTTCAATTTCCTTAATTTCTTCAGTTTTTAAATATTAATACTCTCAATTTGGTTCTTGAAACATGAAAAATTTGTAATTTATTGCATTTGGGTTAGGGAAAAACCCCCGACCGAAACCCGTTGGATTACCAGGTTTGTCCAATAAGGGGTTTTCCTTTAAACGGCTATTGTTTTCTTCCCATTATTGTAAGTTTCCCAAAAGTTTAAATGAAATAAAGCCCATTGGGAAAAATTTGGAATTATATAAGCATAAGTCATTTTGTTTTGAAAAAAATCATAGGATTTAAATGGGAAGTTCCCTGCTTAATTACCATTTAAATTTTTTGATCCAGGGAAAAACTTTAAGATCAAAATTTTTTCATAAGTTTTCCATTCCCAATATTTTTATACTGTTGAATGGTTTGTTTCCTTATAAAAAAATCCATTTTGGCATTTTACAAAGATTTATTATTAGTTATTATCATTTTTTTGTATTATTTATAATTTAACTGATTCCCTTTTTTTTTTTCCCTTTGGGTAGGAAAATTTCCTACCAATTAAAAATCGGAAATTTGAAGGTTCGCGATTTATTTTAAATAAGTAATTTAAAAAAAAAAGGTTCTTTTTACTAACTTTTTTAGAAAACGTAAACCCTTTCGTTTTCAGGATTCTTCTAAAAAAGCATAAGTGAACGCCTTGGTAAAAATTTTTGGCCGTTTTAATTGAAAAAATTTCGTGCAAATTCATTTTGTAAGGAAAACGTTTACTAAATCCAATTAAAACTTTTTTATTTTAGAAAAACCTTTGGTTTTGTAATAATGGTTTTAAAACCACCCCCGTTTGGCACCTTGAAACTTTTTTCTAGTATCTTCAAAACTAATTGGTTTCAAGGTTTGTTTAAACGAAAAACGTTGATATTATTAGAGGAATGACTGCATAAAATTTAGTTCTTTAACAACAAACCGGGGCCCATAATTACAAAATAAAAGGGTTTTAATCCGAGAAAGTCCATTTTAATTGGTTTAAAAAAAAAAATACAAGAAATTACCAGATGCAAATGTGAGGGATCACCCAAAAAAAACATAATTATGCTTGCAATTTTAGTTAAATATCCTAAAAGCGAAAGACCAAGTTTAAAGAAAATACAATACTAAAAATGGCTTGGAATTTGCAAAAACCAAATTAGATTTAAAAAACAAATTTTAACAATGCGAAAATAGGAACCATAGTTACCCACAAAAAATTTTTGTTCAAATTCATTCCAATTGGTTTTGGGGTTTGGGCACACAAAAGTCCAAAGGAAATTTCTTCTTAACTTTTAAAACATTATTGGAATTTTCAAAATGTATATCTAGGAATTAATAAAGGTACCTGTTTAAATTTTTTAACCTCATTTTAGGTAACTAAGAAATTATGCGTTGATTTTTCCAGAAATGAATTACTCAAAAGTTTGTAATTTAGCCAAGACCCATTTAATTTTAAATAGATATCTGATAAAAATACTACTTAAATTTTGATTTAAAATTTTGGAAATGGTAGGAGGGTTTAAGGGGTTTTTTAAAATTTTTGAAACGTTATATTAAAATAAAGTTCAATTTAACCAATTAATAATGTTAATTTTAAAAAATTGTTAAATATTTTTAAAGGAAATTTCATTTACATAACTTTTCTTTATAAAGTTTTTAATGTGTTTAAGTTAGCATCTTGAAGTCTATTAACCTCTATGTGACATAAAGTTTTAAACATCTGTTTGACATAGATTATTGTTTTGGTTTTTACAATGTTGCCTTATTATAAAATAGGCTGCATAATTATCCTAAAATAATTGTTATTAAAATTATTTCATTTATTTTAAGTTGCATTTTGTAGGTTGGAAGGTCGTATAGTATTCCACACCAGACATTGTTTGGTTTAATTGCGGATAAAAAAGGTAAATAGTATAATCATCTATTCACTGTCAAATTACCAAAGGACACCGAAGGATAAAAACGACTGGTGCGGTTTGTTTTACCATGTAGTATAGGGTCCGGTAGCACTTTTTTAATGTACGTATTATAGTGATAAGAAGGATATCTAAGTTAAGTGACAAAATGCTTTTTTAAAAAAGGATATTTCCTATAATATTATTCTCTGATAGTAAATTTTCCGTTATTTGGTATTAAATTCTACCAAAACATAATCATGTTTCTAGAAACGCCGTCCAATTCATTAAACTGGAGATTACCCTCACTTTCATCATCTGAAGACGAAATAACTATTTCTTCTTCAGTAGGTTTACTTTTTGTGCAACAACCTTTTACAGTATTCGGCTTACTCTCCTTACTTAAAACGTTTATTTTAACTTATTTCACTGCTGCTTGTTTGGTTGATTTTTCATGTTTTTGGATTAATTATTCCCTAAATGGCGCCAAACTTAAAATTTCCTTATGTTTCTTCCTTATATTTCTTTAATAGCATCTATATTAATTATGGGATAGGTAAAAGTATCACTGGAACTTCATGGATTGGTTGTATTGTGTCAGTCGCTTTAAGACACTTACTGTGGGATGAACGTGGCCTTGTGCTTTCTTGCATCGCAGCCTCAATCTGATGATTTGGTTTAAAGGGTAGAGTTTCTACCGCCATAAAATCCTCTTACAGAAGACGCAAGATGGATAAGAAAAAGAGCTTTTTTGAATCCATTAAGCTACTTATCCGCAGTTGCACTGAATAACTCGGCATTTTGTCAGCATTGGATTTCATCCTGTATGCCCAATTAATTCTGTAAAAGCCCACAAAATACTCTGTCCAAAGCTAGTGTTTTATGAGAGTTGTGAGCAATGAAAGCACATCTACGGCATGTTTTTAACCAAGTCATATACTGGAAGATAAATGTGGCTCTCATGATTATGAGGTATACCCTACGATCTTTAGAAGGTCTAACTGCCTCTATGAAATGTATCCCTTTCGTGAAAATTTCGGAGTTGTTCTAACCATTTAAGCTAGCGAAGCTTTTTGAACATTTTTCATGTTAGTCATTCATGTTTTTCCAAGGGAATACGATGGTAGGTGACACACAATTTTTTTGTAGGAGACTTTAATATACCTAATTTTAACAACATTAATTTTACAGATAATCGCACAGTTATTTAGAATCATTACACGGATTTTTGTAATTTGAACCAATTTATGGCCGTTTTCCCCGCACAACACTTAAGTTTAGAATAGTTATGAGTTACTTAAAATTTAAGGAGCCCTTAACAATGCTCAAATAGAACCGCAGTGTCTTTATGGAATACTTAACTAAGTAATCGTAAATCCGACAACATTGTAAAAATCTAGGGTTTTCAGCTATTGGTTGTTAGTTGCAAGTCAAAATTTTAACTTTAACCCTAATCTTCCTTTTGTTTGTATATAATTATAATCTTGGATACAAAAAAAAAACGGTGTTTTGAAGACAATGTGGATATAAACGGTCAAGAGTTCCTAATTACTGTTCCAAGGAGAAAGAGGCGCTTTTAACGATTGTTGGAAAGCACAAAAGTATTGTCGAAAACAAAACACTGATGCTGTTTCAGTGAATGATAAGAAATCAGCATGGTTTAAAATAACTCAAGAGTTTAACAGTGTTTCTCCCAACAACTGTTTTCACGATAGTGATTCGCTGAGGAAATACTACGATAACTTAAAAGAAGATATTCGGAAAAAGGCTGAGCTTCAAAGAAGATCACTCTATAAATAGTGGCGGACCTCCATCTCCAATAAAAAAGACAAGTGTGACGATTTAATCCTAGATATTGTAAATACTAAAACAATATTCGGATTGGCAAATCCTTTCGATAATGGAGTCACAGGAAAGCAAATTAATATGCAATACTCAATCAAAGAACCCTCGATGGAACCAATAATAATGGAAAGTGATACTAATTCTGTCGGTAATAAAAGTCAGCTAAGTATCTTTTTTCACGTTTATTTATTTTTAGGAAACGTTTACTGGAACGCGGATTCCAACTGATCAAATAGAATTTATCTTTGTAGAAAATCAACCCAATTCATCAATGAATCTAACTGACTCTGTAAGTATTAAGCTTTTATTATCCTTTTAGAAGGCATTTAGGTTAAAGTATCTATTTTAAATATTTATTTATGTAGGTGAAGGACAAGTCCCTTAACTGGACACAGACAAAGCCTGGTGATCTAGGAAAAAATCTTAATCCATGCCTTCAAAATAATATTAAAAAGGTAACAACTTATGAAGTTTTTTTAATTTTACATTATTTTTATTGCTTTTAGACATGTAATAATTCCACACCTACAAATGAAAGTGCAAAAAAAGACTTGAACTTCTCTAGACATAGACTATCAGTGATTAGACCTTTGTCGTCTTCAACTCTTGCTGAGAAGTACAAAATATTGCTAGACAAAAAAATTCAGCTAGCAAATGGATTACAATAAGAACATGAGCAAAGAATGACTTTATTGAGGTTTGATACTGCTCTTAAACAGAGGCAGTTAATTGCTACTGCTTTAACGAGACATGTAAATTTATTAAAATCGGCCAAGTTGATGCTCTGATTTCTTTTGTCCGTTTTTAAATATTAAGATTATATAGGGAATTATTAGTTTGTATTAAATTAAAATAAATATAAATTATTATGTTTAAGATAGGCATTTAGTTTTTAACAAAGTAAATTTTTCACCTTGTGCAATGCCAATAAAACTTTCCAATTTTTCATAATTTGTTTTATTCATGCATATAAGATAGAACTTAATATTTATTTAATCAGCTATATAAACAGTAAAGGAAAGTTAAGCCATATTTTGAAAATTATTTACAACTTCGTTTCTAAATATAACTCCTTCATTATTGTTATGTACAAGTTGGTCTGGAATATCTCCCATCGCAATTAAATAATCCAGTTCATCATTATTTATTTCTGCTGGTGGTTCATTTTCATGCATGTCAAGTGCAATGTTATGCAGAACTGATGTAGCAACTATGACAGTTAACACAGTTTCTATATGCAAGCATATACCATAGACTAACACTGGACCCCAAACAGGCGTTGTATGCAACTTTCTTGTATTTGAGCTTCATTATATAACACTTCTCCTTGTCCTATGGGGTTTGTTATTGGAGTAAGCAAATAATCCTTCAAGGCATAACCACTGTCCCTGGGAAAATATTTGTAGATTAATGCAAAATGGGATTTTAATAAAATATAACTATAACAATATGATGCAAATTTACATAAACTCAAATTTAAAGAACAAATTTACAGATTTATTTTTAAAAATAGTCGTACCTAGATACAATTTTGAAATCTCCATTTTCCAATCTTGATTTTATTCGCTATGGTTGACAATTGTATTGTCATGTTGCAATCCAACGTGCAACAACATCTCTAATTTTTAGATCAGAATCTCTAATCATCTAAACATTTATTGAGAAATATCCTTTTCTGTTGCGGAATATTTCTCTGTCAGCTCCTTCTGAAAAATATGATTCCTTCTATATTGACAATTGATATTAAAAAAATCAGGATTAACATTATTCCTGTAAAACCTACCCATATATTTCTTTCATTACTTAATTTATTTAAAAGATTACCTGGAGATTAAATGTATGTGGGTTCCGTCAATGCATCCTATTACTGGTGGAAATGATGCAATCTGGAAAAATAATTTTGGCTGTACAATTTCTTCATTTTTGGCATTCTTATACAGGGTGTCCGAAAAGTGTGTATTCGGTCGATAGCTCTTAGCCATTAAACTTAGAAGATAAGTTTAAATATGAAAGTAGTCTATTTTTATAATCTGCATAAACTAAAAATAGTTTGGTTTCTACAGGGTGTAATATAAAAGCGGTACAATATAAAACTTTTGATTTTTAAATAGAACACCCTATATATTATTTTATTTTCGATTCTCCTTATAATGTCACATCTTTTTATAGGAATTATTTACGAGCTAAATCTTTCAGTTTTTGAGATATTTGCAAAGTTAACTGAAATTATTATGTAGTAATTCAAGTAGGCGTATCTCAGTTATTTTTAAAGATAAAAATTATCTTTGGTATAGAATTTATTCATACATGAGCTTACTTTAATCTATTGTTCAAATTGATTTTAATATACAGGGTGACCACAAAATTAATTCAATAACATTAACTTGAAAATGCTATATTTTCATTTTTTAAATGGCACACCCTATATTTTTTAATGCCTTGTCTTAGTCTATTAGTCGGCTTCCTTTTCTATTAAATATGTTCTATACCTATCTCTAATACTTTCGGAGATATTTAAGTTTGTTCAATTTTTTCGTTGATAACACTGAAGAGTAAAATTAGTCGGTCAAAGCAAGCTATGAATACATAAGAAACTAAAAAACATTAACTGAAATACAAACACTTAAAATTATAATAAATGATCAATGTGACCACCATTTTGTTGCTGGCAAACATGAAGTCTTTGAATAAACGGGTGATCACAAAAATTAATTCAACAACGTAAATTTGAAAATGCTATATCTTCCTTTTTTTAATTAGCACACCCTATATTTTTTAACGCCTTGTCTTCGTCTATTAGTCGGCTTTAATTTTTATTAAATATGTTCTATACCTATCTCTAATAGTTTCGGAGATATTTAAGTTTGTTCAATTCGTTGATAACACTGATGAAGAGTAACATTAGTCGATCAAAGCAAGCTGTGGATACATAAGAATCTAAAAATATTAACTGAAATACATAAATTGTAGTTATAATAAATATTGTATGAAACCACCATTTTTAAGAGATATTTGAGAGGTTTTTAAACAATTCATCGTAAAATTAAACAATTTAATCAAAAGAGCGTAAAACAAAATATGAACGAAAACAAATGAAGAAATCAAACTTGTCAAACAGTGCTAATATTTGTGTAGTATTTACTTCCTAAATTAGAAAATAAATTTTTCGAAAGAAGAACTTGTTAATATGATTTATGTCCTTGGTGAAAGCGATAAAAATTGTCTTTTAGCTCATCTAATCTATAACCAAAAATTTCCAAATGCACGATATCCGCAGGTTTCAGCATTTGCAAGATTGAAAGAGCGTTTCGAGCAAACAGGCAGTATTCATTACGAAGACAATTTAGAACGAGAAAGAACCGCAATTAATGAAGGTAAAGAACATTTAGTTCTTCAATCCGTTTCTTGCCGACAATTGGAATTAGAAGTTGGAGTTTCAAAAACATCAGTTAATAGAATTATAAAAAATTTAAATGTCATCCATACCATGTCCAACTTACACAAGAATTAGACGAGGATGACTTCGTTAATAGATTAAACTCTTGCAATTGGGCCATAAATAAAAATTTAGAAAACCCAACTATTTTAGCACGATCTTATTTACTGATGAAGCTACTTTCCACAAAATGGATACGTTAATAGACATAATTTCCATTATTACGATACTGAGAATCCCAGCTTTATAATTCCTGTTGATCATCAACACCGCTGGTCACTTAATGTTTGGGCCGGAATTATTGGGGAAAGAATTATAGGACCATATTTTTTGAAAACACGGTCAATGGAGATTCATTTTAAACTTCTTGCGCAACGAATTTGAAACTGTTTTGGAAGATTTACCTTACAAACCCTTAGAGAAATGTGGCTGCAATTAGATGGCGCTCCTCCGCATTTTAGCAGAAACGTTAAAAATTATTTCAATATCCAGTTTCAAAACAAATGAATTGGAAGAGGAGGGCCGATCTCCTGGCCTACAAGATCGCATGACTTGACAATGCTGGACTTTTTCTTTGGGGTTGGATTAAAGAAAAATCTATCAAACTCCTCCAACGACTGTAGATGATATGAAGGCAAGAATTAGAGACGTCATTCAAAATATAAATGTTTCCACGTTACGAAAAGTAAATTTGTCGTTTATTCAAAGACATTGATGTTTGCCAGCAACAAAATGGTGGTCACATTGAACATTTATTATAATTTTAAGTGTTTGTATTTCAGTTAATATGTTTTTAGTTTCTTATGTATTCATAGCTATTAGAGATAGGTATAGAACATATTTAACAGAAATGAAAGCCGACTAATAGACGAAGACAAGGCATTAAAAAATATAGGGTATGCCATTTAAAAAAATGAAGATATAGCGTTTTCAAATTTATGTTACCTATTGAATTAATTTTGTGATCACCGTGTATATTGAAATCCAATTTTGACAATAGATTAATGTAAACTCATGTATGAATAAATTCTATACCAAAGATTATTTTTTATCTTTAAAAATAACTGAGATACGCCTACTTGAATTGTACATAAAAATGTCAGTTTTAGTTAACTTTGCAAATATCTCAAAAACTGTAAGATTTAGCTTGTAAGTAATTTTATAAAAAGATGTAAAATTATAAGGAGAATCGAAAAATGAAATAATATATAGGGTGTTCTATTTAAAAATCAAAAGTTCTATATTGTACCGCCTTTATATTACACCCTGTAGAAACCAAACTACTTTTAGATTATGCAGGTTATAAAAATGGAGAACTTTCGTATTTAAACTTATCTTCCAAGTTTAATGGCTAAGGAGCTGTCGACCGAATATGCATTATTGGGACACCCTGTGTATTGAGGGCGTAAACTGGCCAATACTTGATGTTTTTTATTATTCTAGATGCTGTGGAAGTATGTATTCATAAAATCTGCAACCGATGACAGGTGCCCATCTGCGGCATAAAATCGCAGAGTGGTCAACTGATTTAGTGGGGAGAGTGAATTATTACTGCAAAAAAATCAAATAACCAATTATTTTCTCATTTTAGTCTGGTAATAGTATTGAATGATTTGATAAAAAAAATAAGTAAGTCTACCTACATACCAATCTTCTTCAAACTCCAAGAAGTATTACTTCCACAACAGTTTCTTTCGTCAAGCAAAATCTTTGGAAACAAGTCTAGTTATCCATTTCAAGAAAGTGATTTGCTCGATTATACATTCTTGGTATTCCAGTTTCAACCATGTCCAATATATCTAGGTCATCATTTAGAAACTCCATCACTGTGTTCTTTTTCAAAATACTATCAAATATCCAAAAGACGTGAACCTTAAAATTTAAGTGGAGAAAATGCACACTTAAGATAAGGGGTTCTTAGGAGATGCTTCAGAGGCGGTGCAAACAATTTTGCGTTTTATTCTTTCCTTAACGTTAAGGTTCCCTTAAATTGGTGCGGGAAAACGGCTATTAATCACATAACTAATATTAAAGATAGATTGCTGGACTTAAGTAATGTCAATTGTAATGTAATCCACCATAATGCACGTATTGTAATAGAAGATGCATATCATCCCGCCTCAGAGATTGTGCTATCGTATACAATCAATAAAATTGACCGATTCTCAATTAATAATAAGAATACACGCTACAACTTTAGGCGAACTGATTATGTCAATTTATATAATTCAATTTTAAGCATAGATTGGTCTTTTTAGAGCAATACAGACATGCTGATGCTGTGTGTTAACATCTCTATAAGATTTTGTATCAGATTCTTGATACATGTGTACCCTTATTTAAAAATAAGTCGTCCAAATACCATTTTTGGTTTACCCCAGAAATAAAAAAGAATATATTGCTCAAAACTAAATTTTACAAAAATATAAAGAATTTATATCTGTGACTTACTTAACTCACTGGAAACGTTTTCGTAAATTAATTAAACATCAAATTCAATCTGCTTACAGGAAATATACCATCAAAATACAAAATTCTGTCTCTGCTGATCCTAAAAGTTTTAAAACATATTAACTCTTTGAGAGGTTCATCTAGAATTCCTTGTACTGTTACCTATCAAAACTCAACTTTCACTAGTCCCGAATCTATTTTTAATGTATTCAGGGAGTATTTTGCAGCGTTTACTCCCTTGTAACTTCTAGAGATCTATCTTACCTTGACGAGCATAATAACCTACCTACCATATGTATCCGTGATATCAACGTCGATGAAGTACTTGCGGTTATACGTAAACTAAAAAGCAGTGACACAGCTGGTTCTGATAAGATACCTACTTTTCTAGTTAAAGATTGTGCGTATGCTTTCGCTGCTCTTCTGTGCTATATTTATAATGTATTTCTTAACCCTAATATTTTTCCAAAGTTGTGGAAAATATCAAATATTTACCCAGTTTTGAAAGGTGGTAATCGTAGTGATGTCACCAACTACAGACTCATAAGTACTTTAAATAATTTTGCAAAAGTAGGTATTCGAAATAATTATCTACTCCAGAATTTATCTTTTAGTTAAAAATACATATCTCCTTATCAACATGGGTTTATGGAGCAGAGATCCACAGTCACCAATCTTGCACATCTTTCGCATTTAATAGCAACTGAACTTGACAATCGCAGACAAATTGATGTCATTTACATGGACTTCAGCAAGGTGTTTGATGTTATTCCACATGACATCATTGTTGCTAATGTTAAGAACATGGGATTTCACGATGCCCTTCCTAAATTCTTTACTTCCTACCTAAACGGTCGAATACAACGCGTTGTCTACAATAATTACATCTCTGAGACTATTGTTTTTACCTCTGGGGTTCCTCAGGGATCCAATTTGGGTCCACTTTTATTTTCACTATTTATAAACGATCTTCCTGAGAGAATTGAACGTAGAAAGCTGTTATTTTCAGATGACATTAAAATATTTTTAAAATATCGTCTTTTAATGACTGTGAATCCTTCCAGTATCAACTTAATTGTGTATTAGATTGGTGTTCTACTAATTATCTACCTTTAAATACGTCAAAATGTAAGGTTGTATCCTTCACTAAAAAATCTCAAAAATTTTAACACAACTACAAACTTGCATCTTCACAACTTTCAAGGACTAATTTGATCAAAGATTTAGGCGTATACTTTGATAGCAGCTTTATCTTTTCTTACCATATCAATGAGTTATCTCGGTCAGCAATTAGTATGCTGGTTTTATTTTACGTTAACTGTAAAACATTTTCAAACATAGATGCTCTTAAAACACTTTATCTTGCATTGGTACGTAGCAAACTAGACTACTGCTGCTTAATTTGGTATCCTACCCAAAAGTATTTGATATATGCTTTTGAAACTGTACAGAGGCGATTCCTAAAATTTCTGGAGTTTAGGGCTGATGGGGTTTATCCCAAGAGAGGATGTTGTCATATTGAATTATTGAACAAGTTTGACTTCTGCTCTTGAATTTAGAAGAGGTATGATAATTAAATTTTCTTTATAATATTATCCACAACAAAATTGATTCACCTGAGTTATTATCTTTAATTAATTTTTCAGTTCCGTCACATAATACTTGATACGGAACAGAATTCCGCTATATGATACCACATATAGATGTATTGTACACTTTGGACTTTGAAGTTTGGGTGGCCAACTAAGAAAGTGAGGTACGGTATCTGGGAAACTATCCATCGTAGAGGCTTGCGCAAAAAAGTTTTACTAAAACGGCCAATACAAAACCTGGAAGATATTATCAAGTTTCTGAAATGGCCGATAGGGGCAAACTGCAATCTTGAATCTAAAAAGTGATGTTTTGTGAATTCTGCTATATTAACCTAATAAAAATAACTGACCTTTAAAGTCGAGGATAATCTAAACTTTTTGTTTGACACTTTTGACGTATGTTTAAAAATAAAGTAGTGGGTATTCAAAGGTTTCCTTAAATAACCTCCTGTATCTTCAAAACAGCTAGGCCGATTTTAACAAATTTTGGCGCGTTGAAATGAGCTATTCTTGGGCTACAAATGCTATAATATTTGAAGTTTTGTTAGCTTTACATGTCGTCGGTAGAGGCCTTTCTCCGACATTCCGACAGAAACGGTTAATTTTCGCAAAAAATTAAATACATTGGTATGACTTTTTTTCATGAACGAGTAGCTATATGATGCCTAAACAAGCTCGCGAAAACCGCATCTCGATATCTTGTTCTCGGTCCTTTTAGGGCCACAACGTACTTATTAGAAACAATTCCAGAAAAATATTGTTAAAGAAAAATAAAAATTTAAGGGATTTTCGTATAAAGTTTTCTTTGGCCGATATTTTAGGTTAGGAACAAGATATCGAGATGCGGTTTTCGCGAGCTTGTTTAGGCATTATTTAGCTACTTGTTCATGAAAAAAGTCAACGAATGCATTTAATTTTTGCGAAAATTAACCGTTTCTGTCGGAATCTCGAACAAAGCCCTCTAGCGACGACATGTGAAACTAACAAAACTTCAAATATTATAACATTTATATCCCAAGAATAGCTCATTTGAACGCGCCAAGTTTGTTAAAATCGGCTTAGCTGTTTCGAAGATACAGGGGTTATTTAAGGAAACCTTTGAATACCCACTACTTTATTTTTAGACATACGTCAAAAAGTGCCAAACAAAAAGTTCAGATTATCCTCAACTTCTAAGATCAGTTATTTTTATTAGGTTAATATAGCAGAATTCACAGAAACCTAGCGGCCATTTCAGAAACATGAAAATATTTTCCAGGTTTTGTATTGGCTGTTCTAGTAATAACTTTTTTCCGCAAGCCTCTACGATGTATAGTTTCAGATACAGTACTGTATTCTTTGTTGGCCACCCTGTACATGTCTCCAGTTATTAATGCAAGCAGAACTTATAACAAACACTGTGTCCTTATTGATATTGATTTACATCACGGTACACTACAAACATTATTAAATCGAGTTAGTAGTTAAATTAAATACCACGTATATTTAGTACTTAGGTTTATTTTATATTTAGCATATTTAGTATATTTAGTAACACAAAGTTTTGCTTCTTTATGATTTATCCTTGTACACTGCGTAAGCTATGTTTTTCATAATTGTCCTATAATTGAAACTAATTATTCTGTTGGACAATAAATGCTATTTATTTTATTTTATTTATTTTAAATACATTTTTAAATCTGTCATTATTACTGATGATAACTTTACTTGTTATCGAAACATACATTTGAATAATTTTTATTAAAATACGTCATTGAGTTCAAATCGTCGAAGTCTAATAATGTGCCTTGTCTTACTATATTATTCTGGCTGTATTTCTTTTTAAAACTTCAGTAAATTCCCAGTATGGATGCAAAAACAACATTGGTTGGCTTTTTTGGAAGCAAAATTGGATTTTTGGTAATAATTCGGTTATAAATAGTTAATCAATATTATATACTTAGTAATTTTTGAATTAGCAAACTTTACATGTGACAATTCTATTGTTTAAGTCAGTAAACAATTATTTTCACTCAGAAAAGACCAAGATAATCAGAAATTACGATACAATATTAAAACTATTTGCATATATATCGCTTTTACGAGGGTCTCGCTATATATTTTAAGATGTCACGAAACTATAAAGGTTAGAGCTGGCAACACTGCATTTCTAAATACCACCACCCTTAAGTACAGGGATCTCCCTGTTAAGTAGTAATCTCTGCCAGTTGAGTCGCTGCTGTCATAGAGCAAACGTGGTACACACGATTTGTCAAGAGAACAATGATCTACTACGATTTTAAGGTTAGTTTAGTGAACAACAAAGTCTTGAACGCATTTGGTAATGAAAGTCCGTCACGCACAACTGTGTTTCGCTGGCATAGCGCATAGCGATTTAAAAAGGACGGGTATGGCTTTTTGATGAGGCACGTGCTGGTAGGACCTGTTCTTCAGTTACCGCTGGAAACATTGAGAGAGTGAGACGTATGATCGGCGAAGATCCAAGATGCACCTAAAAGGAATAGAGGCAACTCTTAGTGTTGGATCCGCAATAGTAAATTCAATTTTACATGATCATATTTGGATGAAAGAATTGTTATTCGTTGGGTGCCACACGATTAACGATTTCTAAAAGGTAGAGCGAGTAAAAATCGCTCAGGGAACGTTAGAAATGTTGATTAATGGTGAACATCGTATTCTACCTAATATAGTAACTTGTGATGAAACTTACATACCATTTTACGATATTCCTACCCGCCAAGGGGCTGTGTGCGAATTCACGAAGATGCACCAACACCAACAATGGGCAAAAAGCAATGGGCCGTCAAGAAAGTTATTTACGCAGTTTTCTTTCATAATACTGGTTTAGTAAAAGCAATCAAGTTGTAAAATCAACGGTGCAGTCACAGCAAACTATAGTACACCACAAAATATTTACCTGCAGTTCTTGGGTCAGTCACCATTCGCGAGTTAATATTGCATCACGACCATTTATCGTTACACAGTGCACAACAGACAGTTGAATTTTTACGTGAATATAATGTAAAAGTCGTTGAACATCCACCTTATTCGCCTGATTTGGCCATGTGTGATTTCTGGATGTTCTTTAACCTAAAGAAACATTTACGTGGATGAGATAGAAGAAGTAATTCATCAATTTATTGAGAGCATTCCAAAAGATGACTGGCTTCAAGCTTTTACGTTGTTGAAGCTTCAGTTACAAAACTGCATTGATGCAGGAGGTGACTATTTTGAACATAAATAAAATCATTTTCGTAAAAGACTTATAGTTTTCTTGTATCTAAAAGTATACAGCGTGACCCTCTTACATGCTATGGGCCAGTTTTGGCGCTTTCTATCAGAATCTTCACATAATAACATAAAGGACGAGAGTTTACAAAAGCTGCTACTTCAGATAAAATGATAGACAACTTATATGTTGTACGTCTTGTAATTTCCAGGGATTTTCGCAAATTGTCTGTTCAAGAACGAACAACTCGTTCGAAGACTCCACTGTACCATTCGCTGACGAGGTTCGAATCTATTTAATTTCTGAAATTTTTTCTAAGTGCGTTTCAAAAGAGGTCAATATACTGATCGTTAATTCTCGTCAAAAATGTTGTCAGCGGAAATAGTGCAGACATCGTGCCAGAGATTAGCGCATATGCACTATTATCTCAATCACTTTAAATAATTTTACGACATTCTTCTTTTCAGATGCCGCGGACGTTGTAGCGTTCCCCAGGTACCCTATCTTGAAAAGTGTAATTTGAACTTGTTTGCAGGAATGCAAATTCAACAACAAGACAATCGCTAAGTGATTTATCCTGACTTTACTGACAATAATGTTACTATTACTCAAATTAATTGCTTGCCTTACATTGACTTTCCTGGAAATAATTAAAACATTTAATTACTCGCAAACCTCAAATCTCATCAAAAGAATTGGCCGTCTAGTGGTACATACGTTGTGCTATTTGAATTAGATAGGCTGATTGCATCATGTATGGCAGGTAAACAATGAAACTACTCAAATTAAAATTAACGAGCTTTGCTCAATAATGATTCAACCGTTAAGGTAGTGTGGAATGAACCACCAAGAAATAATAACCAGTTTAGCTACACATAAACACAAAAATAACGATGTAATCACGCCCACAATTGTGTCAAATAAATCAGAATAAAATTGCAATACCAAACATGTTCTCCCATATAAAACCAATCACGCCGGTCTTTAGGTATATAGGCAAATAAAACAATAAATATAAAATGTAACAACAGTAAAATTGCACAGTTGATAATAAGGTGAATGCAAAGACAAACAAAAAATATGTGAGAAATTTACACATACACAATTGTTTAGGACTAATAAACACAAAATACATACGTACAATTACAATAAATTACATATCAGAGAAATTCGTTCTCAGGCAAACGGTTCTAATTACACCTCGGATTACCCAAACTGAATCAAAGACAAAAAACTCATTAAACAAAACCTTACAACAACATACATACAACAATAAAAATAAAATTGAGGTGTTTTAATGGTCATTCGGACCCGGGAGTACGTAAACACTCGGTAATGGCCTATTTGCAATTATAACCAAGCTTTATCCTGTACCCGTTGGTCCACGCCCACCTCTACACAAATATAAATATAAACAACAACAACAATGCTAACTCATTCAAGTACATGAGTGAGAGGGCTCTGTACTGTCTTCTATTTTAGCAGATTTCCGCTTACGTATTTCATTCCCTCCCCAAGGGGAGGACGTGCTGCTCGAGCTTTCCGAGCTCCTTCAGCCACAATCATGGATTCCCAGCATACATACATACATACATTACGTATATATGCATGGTGGGATTAAGGATGGTGTGGTCAGGATAGGATTGGAAGGAACGGAGTTAGAGTTCTGAGGGGACCATACTACCCCAGCGTTCGCCTAATTAGCCGCACGTCGTGTGCATATAGGCAGAGACCATGCCGCTACATATGTATGAGGAAAATCCCTGAGAAAACCTCATATATGGTAGAGAGTAACAGTAATCGAACCATTACCTCCTGAATGCTAAGCAGATCATGTCACCACTACGCTGCTAGCTCGATTACCTTTGAAAGCCAGTGTTTGATTTTAATACGTTACGTAGACTTGTAGAATTATTTGCTGCGGCCTTTAATTACATTAAAATACAACTTACACTTAAATATATTTCCTTTAGTTAAACACTTTACCACCAACGCGACGAGTTAAGATACGCGGTGTACGACAAAATTTTTATAGATCGAACGGTTTACAATAGTAGTTTCTAATTAAAACCATCAAAGCAATCCGGCTGAATCAAAATTTCACCAGCAACTGCCTTCCCTCCGATTCCAAACTAACCATCTTTACTCCCTAAAATCAACCCCGTTTTTCAAAAGTAATAAAAGAAAGAAACATTCCGTATGAATAGTTACATATTAATTACCAAAAGGAGTATTAATTTTTAAAATATGCATTTGTCCGTAGAAAAACCTATGCCTAACATCAAATTTCCTAATACCAAACAAAGATGCCCTTTTGATCCGCGGTATTTACCGACGTAATTAATTATTAAGTAATGACGTTTTACACCGAGAATGTGCGCATAGAAAATCATTAGTTACGCCCATTCAGTAAATCATTTTTAAGAGTACCTACATCTGCTAGGTAAACCCCAAACATATGTTTTTTTCAACCTTTAGCCAAATATCTGTTACATACATTTCTTACATGAAAATACATAAAATAAAATATTCCGAAAACATTAGAAATTACAACCCACTAATTATCTTTTCTATAGCGGTAGCAATGGCGGTTTTATAAACGTTTATATTACAATAATAAAATTTTCGCGGTCCGCTACCTACAACGTACCACAAAAAAAGATAAGAAGTCAGTGGGAGTTAGCATAGACTTCAAAAACTGTGAGATTTCACGTCAAATAAATTAAATGTAAATCAAACCAGTCAAGTGTCACAATTTTCGATATTTGTGGGTTCTTCAATTTCACGTACACGGTTAGGTTTTACCGTAGAGCAGCTTGCTTTGTTCAATATAAGCGAACCATTGAATCAGATTAAAAATATGACGGAGAAGTGTGCAAAGCAAACCTCGAACAATGTGATGATCTAGACGACTCCCAATTAATACCGACAATAATTCCATTCGCTAAATTGTGGGACGATCTGTAGATGAAACTTTGTTTATTGCTTTTGCAATCTTTATATATATATATATATATATATATATATATATATATATATATATATATATATATTAGGGGCAACGGAAATACAAGAAAATTAAATGCCATACAACTAAAATTGGACAATGATCCCAAAGAAAGAGAAAAAATAATAACTTATGCACTTTCTGCATTTGGCCTAAATTGTCTACCTATGAATTACAGAGAGATTGTAGAACAAAGCGAAAACAAGGACGATATACATATTATACATTATACAATATTGTTTTATTAAGGTTGGCGACATCTATTTCTCGAGAGTTGGAACGACATTCTCTACAATACCAGAGGAAATTAACATAGAGGAAAATGGACTCGTAAAACAAGCAAATAGCATGTTATTTGACGAAATGACGAAAATCAATAACATTAAAGTTCCTTCTTCTTGGGACAAAAACTGAATAGCTGGCATAGATTGGTTACGAACCTTTAGAAGCCGACATAAAGCATGAGCCTTCAAAAGCCGAACATGTAGCTTAGCTCGTGCACAGCTTTTAACAGAGACAACGTGGCCAAATTCTATTCTAGCGTAAAAGAAGTTATGCAGCGTCATCCTAGCTTCGGTGATGACACGCGAGTATTTCATTTAGATGAGATGTCAACAACTACTGTTCAAAATCCACAGAAAGTGCTTGCACCGAAAGGGTTTACCGTCGGTAAAATTACCAGTGGTGAAAGATGTATTTTAATTACAAACTGTACCCCTGCAATGGTCTTTCCTCGCAACAACTTCAAGTCTCATACGTTACACGGGCTCCACCGGGAACTCTGGATTTAGCAGCGCCTTCCAGAAGGATGAATTGCGAACTTTTACCGAACTTATGAAGCATCTTATAAAGCACACCTCCACCTCAAAAGATAATTCATCACTACTTATTATGGACAACCACGAAAGCCACTTACGTCTAGAAGCTCTCGATCTCGCAAAAGATTCTGATATTGTCGCTGTGCTTACATTACCTCCACATACAACTGCGAGGCTTCAGCCGCTGGATATTGAACTTAATGCTCGATTTAAAACACTACAATGCAGCTGTTGATTCGTGAATGCTTTGTAACTCAGGCCAAATGTGAACCATCTACCATGTTGCGGATCGTGTTGGACAAGCCTATTTAACAGTAATAACGCCTGTAAATATTATAAATGCTTTCAGGAAATGTGGAATTCATCCATTTGACTATTCTATATTCTCTATGTTGATTTTGTACCAAGTTATGTCATTGATAGGCCTGATCCAGAAATGAGAATTTCTGAAGCAACTACTGAACAAGATCGCAAATAATCCTGTCGCCTTATCTACTAGAAACTAGTAAGGAAAACTCGAACATGATGTTACCAATTTTACTACTCCACAAAAACACCAAAACGTGGTGACGAATGCAGTGGTTCACACGAACATCATATCATACTGGCCCATTGCAAAAGTGTCTTGAAAACTAAACGATCCTTCTACTGGAACATTAATTTCACAGAGCATGTTTAGATCACCAATTAAAGCTGGACCGCGGAAGAATAGGTCTAGAAATCTTGGTAAAAGCATGATCGCTACTGACACCCCGAAAAGAAAGAAATAGCAAATAAAGAAAAAGAAATATATTAAAAATGTTAAAAAGAAAGATAGATTTGGATAAAACTAATTCAATTGGTGAAGATTGAAGATATGACTGATGAAGAAGATTTCCAAGCCAGCGGCTCCTCTTTAGGTGGAGAGAACCTTGTGAGCGATGATGAAGCAAACGAATTAAATAATACTGACCGATGATTTTTCACCTTTAAAAACCGAAAGTGGGTGATCATATTGCTTGAGACGGAGAAGAAAATAAGATCCACTATATTGCAAAAATTATACAAGAACTGACGAAAATCACTGATTTTTGTGTCTCTTATTTAAAATTAAAAACAAATTAAATCAAAATTTACCGAACCCTTGGACCGGACTTGACAGGTGTTGGGAAAAATGATTTTAAATACATCTTACCTAGACCTGAAGTAGATGCGGTAGCAATCGCCGCCAAGCGACATTTAAGTTCCCAGTGAATATTTCATTTTTGAAGTTTACTTATTAGACATTTTAAGACTAGGTTATTATACTCGTATATATAGTTATATATATAGTCGGAAATAGACAATAAGTTAGGTGACCAAATAAGTACCTACATGTGTGAAATTGAAGCCCAAATTGAGAGTGGTAGGAATCGATTACTCAAATGAGAAAATGGGACAGCAAATAGAATCTGTAGATGGAATAATGAGGAATTGAAGGAGTGCATAATACAGCAAAATGAAATAGAAGCTAGTCATCTCGAAGTAATTGCTATTTTACCAAGAAAGAAATCTTTCAATGCAATAATAGAGACAACATAATGCATGAGAGATTACTGGAAAGATCTAAATTGAAAATCGGCTGGGGACTGTGCAAAGTGTTTGACCATATTGATCTATTTAACTGCACATAATCACAATCACAAAGTGGAAAAATGTACAAATAATCTATCATGTGGATACTCCTCAAGAGAGGATCTTAAAACAGATGACTGTGAAGTAGAGGAGTATAACTTGCCTTGTATTAATTGCATAAAAGCTAACGAAAAATGGAACTTAAAGCCAAATACTGAACACTCAGTGTTCGATACTTCTTGCTTGGTATACAAGCGAAAAGTAGAGGAAGCGAGAAGAAGGATTGACTATGGAGAAGATAAATAGCAATTAAATAATAATAAACCACAATGTGTGTATCTACAGAACTGTTAAAGCCTAACAGCACATTTTGATGAATATAAACTTTTTATTACAAAAGAGGCTCCGGCATTAATGTGTTTAACAGAGACTCATTTAACTGAAGACATCAGTGACTCGGAGATTGAAATTAGCGGTTATAATATCATTAGGACAGATCCTTCAAGCCGATTTACAGGTGGTGTGCTATGTTATATAAGTAAGGGTTATAAATATGAGATAGTAGGTAGATACACTTTACAAAAAATGTATTGGTTTGTACTGATAAGAGTATCTATACTAGATAAGAAATTACTTATTGGGGGAGTATATCGATCCCCTAACAGTTCGTACTCTGTAGTCTTAGAAACTTTGTTGGATGATATAGTCCTAAAGGAAAAGCAGACTATTATAATAATGGGCGATATTAATATAAATTACGTAGGAGATAACTTATATGCAAATAGGCTTAAGCGGTGTTTAAATAATAATAATGGGTTGAAACAGTGTGTCACTGATCGGACACACATAGCATCTTCAGGTCATACAAATACAATAGATTTAGTTTTTGCAATGACACTACACTAGATTGTAAGGTGCTTAGGCACCGTAATTTTAATCAACACTCTAATTCAAATAAATATGATAAGTTCTAATAGGAGTGAAACACATTCACATATTTTTCGCAAAAATTAACAGATGTCGATCTATTTAAAAGGAAAATTCGTGATCTGGAGTTAGATTACAAAACTATAAACGCAAATGATAAATATGACAATTATTATGCTAAAGTAATGGAAGTAATCAATGAAATGATGCCCATAACTAGAACAGTATGTAAGGAAAATCTAATCCATGGATTGATCCAGCAATATTAGCTTTAATCAAACTAAGGGATAAGAATTTCAAAAATATTCTATTTCTAAAATAGAAGCAGATTGGGTGGAATATAAACAAAGCAAAATGATGTTGTGAAACAAATTAGAAGAGCAAAAATAAGGTATTACGAGGAAAATATTGATGCTAATGGAGGGAACAAAATTAATGTGGAGAACCTTAAAAATATTGTTGGTAATAGATCAAATAAAGATTTTAGAGAAATCGAGTATAATGGAGTAGTTAGTAGTATATATCTAACAATTTTAATAATTTTTACATTAGTAGTATACAGGAAATTGTGCAATCAATTCCACACATAGATTTTATGTATAAAATGAACAAATTCAGCTGTAAAATGAGTTCATTTTAAATTGGTTAACGAGATAGAGCTCACAGAGATAATTTGTCAGTTACCCAACAAGGGTAGTCCTGACGATGTTCCACTCAACATTATTAAAGTGGCGCTAAATCAATTGATTTCACCTTTACTCCATTTTGTAAATATCTCTTTGGAAACGGGCATCATTCCCGATAAACTAAAAATGGCCACCATTGTTCCCATTAGAAAAGTTTCAAATATCATCAGGGTTCAAGAATTTAGGCCAGTCAACATGCTTCGTGCCATCGCTAAAATATTAGAGAAGGTGGTATACAATCAATTGATTGACTATATAACAGAAAATGATATTATAACAACATACCAGTCAGGTTTTAGAAAAGGACATAATTGCGAAGAGGCCATTCAATATTTACTTAATGAATGGACAGAAAATGTAGATAAGGGGTTAATTACATCTGCAATATTTTTAGATTTGAAACGAGCCTTTGAGACAGTGGACAGGGCTAAACTTATAAGCACTCTGGAAAATTATGGTTTCGGTTGTACTGTTCTTCGATGGCTAGAGAACTACTTGACAAATAGAAAACAAAATGTAAAATGTGGTAATTGTGTATCTAATACGGTTACGATTAATCACGGTGTCCCTCAAGGGAGCATATTAGGTCCCTTACTTTTCATTTTGTACATAAATGATTTAGACCATATATTGAAATATTGTAAGTTTCATCTTTTGCAGATGATGCTGTGATTTATTTAGCAGATAATAATGTGAATAGTGTAAAACAAAAGTATATAACATCAATAAATCGATCAAAGTAAAAAGTTAAAATTAAAATGTAGGTAAAACCAAAGTTATGATTTTCAAGAGGCAAAATTCTCTCGACCTAATGGATTTCGAATTGTTTATTGACAGTGAGAAAATAGAATTAGTGCAAACAATCAAATACTTAGGAAGTGCTTCTTGGCAATAGGTTAAAATTTAACGGACATGTTGATTATATCTGTAAGATTTCGAAAAGATTGGTATCCTTGGAAGGTGTAGTGGATGTTTATCATTTTGGGCACATAAAACTGTGTACAATACCATTGTATTGCCACATTTTCAGTATGCCGCAACAGTGATGTACCTAGCAAATAATATTGATATTGATAGACTTCAGCGACTCCAGAACAGAGCTATGCGGATTATTCTGAGATGTGACAGATATACTTGTATCGAATTAATACTTGAAAAGCTGAATTGGGTCAATGTCAGATGTATGTTGGAAATAAATGCCTTAAAGGTAATGCCTAAATACTTTGAAGGTATATTTATACCAAGGAAGTAATGTACATAGCCATAATACTAGGAATAATAAGGACATTGTTGTGCAGTTTAAAAATACAAAAGGGGTCAAAACACATTGTTGTATAAAGCAGTAATGAAATATAATAAATTGTGTAGTAACTTGAAAAGTATTAACAATGTCAAAAATTTGCAAATATGTTAAAACTATATTTAGGAATAAGTTAGGAGAAGAATATGTCATATAATAAATAATGTATGTATATGTAAGAATGGATAGCAGTCTTTGTTAAAGAATAAAGTTATTATATTATATTATATTCAATAAATATCTTCTAAATTTGAAATACTTTGTATTTTAATTGAAATAATTCAACCGTGTATAACCTATAAATGTTTTATAGCTTAAATTTATAAGTTAATATAAAGTCTAATAAACACTGAATAGCGTGTATATGAAAAAGATAAGTGATGTCTGAATGTATCTCAGTGACAGCAGGTTGCCTTTTTGTGGTTCACTGTTGACCACCTGACCCTACTTCTCCAAGAAACTGTTGTAGAAGTTTACTTTGTTGCAACTAGTTTGAATGAAAATTATAATTATGTGATGGTAACATGTATTTTTCATTATAAAGTGTGGCACACTTGACGGTAGCAACATCTACTTTGCTTGATATTATTATTTATTATGCCAAAACCATTTAAGATTAGCTCTTGTCATTACAAGTAAAGTAGTAATTAATGTTAAAATATTAAATTCGTGAAAATATATAACATGCACATTGTAATGTTACTTGCTCTTGGCTTGTTAGTGTCGACCTTCATGCAATTGCAAGTTTATTCTAATACTGGATTCATACACATATATTCCAGAACTATACTAGATACACAACTTCACAATATGTTGCATTACAACATAGCTATTTGGGAATGAGGCAAATAAAAATTACTTAACAAGTACGACAACATTGAAATTATCAAGGATTATATACTATATCACTTGATTTATTAGATCTGCATACATGAAGAATGAAGCTTCAGTTTACTTTAGCTAAATTTTAATCAACAGATCTTGTGAAAACAATTAATTACCATGGTTATATGTTAATAAAATAATTATCTTGTTGGGTTTTAATGGTTTATTTTTCTATTTATATTTATAGGTTTCGATAACTATTACAGTTATCACCCTCAAAACAAACACAGACAGAATAATTTATGAGATATGAAAAGGTGAAAACATTTTCATCTTTTCATATCTCAAGTAATTCTTAAAGATATTACCATTTACTGAGCATAACTGTAATTCTTATTGGAACGTATAAATTTATATAAAATAGAAATTGAAAAATACATTAAAAAGTATTGTATTATGTGGAATAATACACGGTGCTAACATGTTTATTCACAAGTCTGTAAGAAGGTTTAAGCTAGCTATCGATAACTATTTACACCGTTAGCGAATTAATAAGTTTAATCATCCTCATTAATTCATACCCAATGACTATTAATCGTTAATAGTCATTGTTCATACCAATTAAAAACCATTTTGTGATTAAAAATGTTTTGTAAAATATATCTGCCCAAAAATTAGGTTATCAATATAGCCATCAATATAAACTGTTAAGTAATAAGAGTTTTGATTTTAAGAAACAGAGATGCTTATTCCATTGAATATATTTGAATTTTACACAATTTATGTATGTATTTTGCTCTTGGTTGTAGATAAATTTTGAATTAAAGCATTTTATTTACATATTCCCATTCAGTACCACCAACATAAAATTCATTTATAAGAATGTCTGAAATTGTACCAAAATTATATTATTAAGATTAAGTGAAATTTAAAAATATAATTTCTAGATAAACAAAATAAAGATATATATAAAAATGATTAGAAGTAAGTATATTTATTAATAAAATAATAGTAAACTTAATAATTTTAAATACCCTAGTTCAATGGAATTAAAGAATTGTGAAATCACATCTCTTCTAGTTTATGTTCTCCTAATATTTACGCGCGCTTTGTGCACTTTTGCCTACCGCAACAAGTTGCATTTTAGTTGATAGGCAACTGGTGTTACACATGTGGTTATATTAACTGCGTTCTTTTCATCACTCAACTCTCACCAAGTTGAGAATATAAACTGAGTAAATGTTATAAATGAACTGAGATGAAAAAGAACGGGTTTGCATAACCGTTTTTTTAAACATCTTAAGACCTAACCTAATATTTCAAATCAAGTGTTTTGCAATTGTACATAATTATGAACATGGTTAATTTACTTGTGGTAAGTAGCTGGTAGCTATTTCTGTACTATAAATGAAAGCATATGTTTTAAAATAGGAATTTATGGAACAAGCTAGTGACTCGGATTGGGAAGAATATTTTAGATCAAAGTCACAGTTAGTAGAAAGTGATTCAAGTACACACTCATCAGATGAGGCTGATATATGTAATGTAAAGAAACGACGTATACTTTCGAAGGTAACTAACTATATAGAAAGAACTGTGGCAGATTTTGACAATATTCAATTTCAACAATACTAAGCCAGACAATATCATATTATCTAATAGTAATATTAATTTTAGTGTTTCTGTATAACATTATCAAATATATTATTAGGTCTTATTTCAAATGCGAACATTTTACCGAATCATACACATGGTAGAGGAAAGGTAACACCAGAAAAAGGATTTTTGATGACTGTGATATTTGGCTAACACAGAGTCTTTTCGGCAAATTTCCGACAGGTTCAATATTTCTAAAAGTTGTGCTCATAGAATTGTTATAAAAATTATCAAGTACTTTAGTCATAAATAGTAAGCGATATATATACTGGCCTACTGCAGAAGAATCTGTTGATGTACTAAAAGGTTTTAAAAAAATTCAAAATATCAGTGGAGTACTAGGTGCATAGTCATATTAAAATACCTAGACCCAAAAAGGATCAACAGGTGAGTTCCACTAGTGGTTTAATTGTGTATACCATATTTTTGATTGTAGGCCTACTATAATAGAAAAGGGTATCACAGTATTTTATTACAGGCTGTCGCAGATCATAAGAAGCGATTTAGAGATGTTTTTTGTGGAGAGGCGGGATCAGTTCATGATGCTCGTATGCTGAAAAGATCATCACTGTACAAAAGATGTATAAAAGGGCAGATTTTACAAGAACAATTTATTCTTGGTGATTCTGCATATCGTAATTTAACATGGCTCGCATCCCCATTTAAGGATACTGGTTTCTTGACAGATGCCCAAAAGCAATTTAATTACAAACATGCAGCTACTAGAGTTACAATTGAAAATGCATTTGGGTTACTAAAAAATAGATTTCGAAGATTAAAATATTTTAAAAATGTAAATATAGACTTCATTGTTAAAGCAGTCATTGCAGCTTGTGTACTACATAATATCTGTATAAATTTTGATGACATAGCAGCTGAATACGAAGAAAAATTGCCTTTCTCATCATATGCACAAATCGAAAGTATGAGCACTTTCAACATAGTGTTATAAACAGATGAAATTAAATTTTTCAGAACATGTTTGCAGAATAGGTATAAAAAGTACTGTAAATATTATTTGCTTTAAAATTAAATTTCAAATTTTTACTGTGATTTGGCCTTCACTAGGATCATTTCTTCTACTATTTGCATATAAACGTTAAATCACTGAAATTCACTAAATAGTTATGGATAGATGTACTCAAATTTTCTTTATCTTAAGAAGTAAACTATAGCATTTATTGTAGCTTTATTAAAAAAAAAAGAACTGTGACAATAAAATAACTTATCTAAACTATTTATAACTTATATTTACTAATTTTTCTAATGCCTTTACTTTTCTCTCCTCCAATTCAAGTTTTTTCCGTAGCAATTCACTTCTAATATCCTGATTTTCTTTATTTTCTTGTCGCTTAGTGTAATCTCTTTTCTTTTATTTCATAATATCGCACGCTTTCAGGTATTCTGCTGTTGCACTTGTTTTTTCCGTTGTTGTCTGGGAATGGATTTAACATTCTTCGTGACAGTCTGGTCTTCGTCATTATTAGATATTTCTGATTGCATACTACTTTCGCCTTCTTGAGGTACTGTATACACATCTAATGAGTGTGGACTACTGTTGCTCGGTTGATTACCCAGAAAATCATTCATTTGGTCAAAAAATTAGAATCGTATGGGTCCTCTTCCTGTTTTATTTTTATTATCAGCGTGAATCTTGTATGTGCGAAGTAAATTTTGCCATTTCTTATGACACTCAATAGCATTCATCTTTAAAAGAATAAAATTTGTCAATGTAAAAATAGTAGTAAATTATGTATAGAAATTATAAACTTAAATCACAATAATGTAATTAATTAACGAGGATAATTACACTAATGTAAATAAATTAACCATAAAAAGTTAACACTTACCTCAATTATTTGGCTTGACAATTCTGTGGAAATTATTTCCCACACATGCTTACGACGTTTTGGATTATGTAAATTATCATAATGTGATTCCACCGCAGATATTAATTTTAACGTATTATTATCGTCCAAACTTCTTCGCTTTCTAGTAAAAGTGCATAATTATACTTTATTTAAACATAACTAGTACCACAGTATAGATATATACCTAATAGCTATATATCTATACTGTGCTAGTATACCCATATTATGCCGCTGACGTATTTTCAGAATGCACTATCATCTGAACATCTTTCTGTGGCAACATAATTGGATACACCAAATAAAGGTTGAGTATCTGTTTCTTGTATATCTTCTTTTCTTGTGGTAGTATACCCCAAATATTGTGTGCTTTGGGAAATAGAAGCACTACACTGATAATGAATTATAGCATGGTTGAGTAATGTGGAGGTAAACTTCAAATCTGAAATGTACAGTTTAATGTAAGACAGGTATAAAATTAATAAAGTACAAAATTTACCTTCACGAGCCTTTTGCCATCTTCACTGCTTACGCAGTAGTAAAACGATAACATAACATAACCTTATATTTAACCATGTATTGCCTTACCGCTCTAAAAGTGAGTAAAAATCTCATTTCTGCAAACCTCTAGCGGGTGTGCTTGGGGGGAAAAGGGGTATGTGAGAATCTCATATAAAACTCAGAATGATATTTCTAAAAGAACGGTTTGTTGTCAAATTTATTTGAGATGAAATGAGATCTCAGATGAAAAGAACTCACTAATTGTGTAATACGATTTCATATAGTTATGGACATTTTCTTGCTTTTATTGAAGAGTTTAAAAAACCTACCTTTACCTTTTTTTTGAAAAAAATGATAGTAATATACGAACTCCTCTTACAGTTTTATTATAACAAAACATACGATATATAGGATGAAACAAAACATCGATGTTTTCAAACATCGATGTATCGTTCATAAAATAGATGTTTTAACATCGATGTTGAAACCAAAATATCGACGATACATCGTTGTTCAAGAACGATGTTTTATGAACGATGTTTTATCGTACATAGACATAACGCCGAACGCACCATCTTGCGCTCTATCTGTGAGATTACCTGTTCAGTCTCAAGCGTACATTTTTCAATTTAGCGTCTCGCTTAGTCGCTCACTCACTCAGCAATACAAACAAATGCGCGCCGAACGAAGCAGTCTGCCATTAGTTAGTCACATAAACTAAAAATCCCTTTAGTTTATGGTTGGTTAGTCAGTTAACCGCTACATTTGCTTGGATGGATGGATTGCTTGTTAAATCGACGGCAATTGTTTTGTATATTGTTACAATCTTGTTTTCGCATCTTAAAAGTGAACTAAAGTCAGAGTTTATTGTAATATCTATGTTATTGTTTACGTAAGTACCAATTATTTTTATTTCAATAATTTGATAATAATCTATTATATTGTTTTACTTGAAAAGTGGACTTAAAAGGTTAGGTACACCGATTATCTATTTATATGACATAAATAAATTTATATTCTTCCATTTTAATAAAAGTTACTTTTACGAAAATTTTATGAAAATAGTGATGGGGTTAGTTGTATTTTTAAAACCGTTTTACTTTTTTAAGTACTAATATTTTATTGTATACTCACAAAGAGGTATTGTTTGAATATTATTCATTCTGAATCTTTTCAATAGTTTTATTTATTGTTATTAACAAATATTATTGACGAATTTAATACAATTTTGAGTATGGAAAGTTATACTTAAATACAGTTACCATTCATTATAATTTAATACTTAATATTGATTTTTTCCAGATAAAATGCCACCGAATAAAAGAAAAGTAAAATTTGGAATTATTTCAAGAAATGTGACAATGATAAAGGGGCTATTTGTAAATTTTGCAATAAAACCTGAAAACGTCAGGTAACACGACAAATATGCGGGGTCATCTAGAGAAGGTACACCCAGAGTATATTCAGCAGGTAATAAGAGGAGCCAGTTCAAAAGAAGAAGAGGGCCTGTGATGCTGATGACGAAGAAGTTCAAACTGAACAACTAGCGAGTACTAGTGCTGCTGGGACGTCGATTCCAATTATGTTCCAGATATAATTTTGGGTAGCACTTCAAGTGCTACGACCTCAAATACAACAATACAATCAAGGCAAGAATCTGTCAATGAGTTATTTAATAACATAAAAAGTGTAACTAGTGTAGAAGGTAACAAACATAAAAAAATTACTGAATCGATTGTGAATGTCATCATCTTAGATCACAAACCGTTTTCAGTTAGAAGGGATTTCTACAACTAATGAAAGAAATTGTGCCTTTATATAAAGTCCTTCAAGAGAAACATTTAAAAACGTATTGACGACAAATATGAGGTCATGTCAGTGGTGTTCAAAAATATATACAAGAAGCAGAACATTACTGTATTATATGACATATGGACTGAGACAATGCAAAATAAGTCATTTGTTGAGTCAGCACTCACTTTTTAGAAAATAGTAAGCTTATAAGTGTATCTCTGGAGTTTTGAACTGTTTGAAAGACATACAGCTGACTATGTACAAAGGAAACTTACGGAAATTTTCCATGAATGGAATATCTCGACCGATAAAGTAACAGCTGTAGTAACTGACAATGACAGCACAGTTATGAAAGTTAATAGAGCTATGTTTGGTGAAAAAATTATACCCTGTTTTGCTATACAGTGAACTTGGTTGTCACGAATTCGTTAGATAAATCTCAAATGGCATCTGCGATTATAAACAAGGTACGTGAAATTGTGAAATTCATGAAACGTAGTGTCAACGCCAGTGATGAACTACGCAAGAAGCAAAAGGAAAATAGCTTGATGGAAGGTAAGATTAAGAAACTAATATTGGATGTTCGGACGCGATGGAATTCTACCTATTATATGTTAGAACGATTCATGGAGCTAATTGAAATTATAGGTGCGATATTATTGTGCCGCCCAGATGCGCCCAATGATCATATCAAGTGAAATAGGCGGCCTACGCGAAATCATTCAACTTTTGCAACCGTTCGAAAGGTTAACTAAAGAAGTCTGTCCATTTTATTACAGTAGAAATAATACCTCTCGTGAGCTGCCTTCGTGGCATGCTTGAAAAATATTCTGGCATACCATTTCTCCATGAAGCCACCCTATCGCTTAAATTAGAAATCGAAAAAGAAGTCACGAAAAGATTTGATAAGTTAGAGCACTGTTCGTCGTTGGCTATTTACTGCCTTGGATCCTCGATTCAAGCTGATTCATTTAAAGATGCCACTGCGAAGGGTAAAGTCATAAATTACATAAATAATTACGTAGCGAGTAATCTAAAGAATGTAGCTGTAGCAAATGAGTCTTCTGATGAGTCTGAAAGGAGATAATCCTGAAGGCGACATATGGAGCTACCATAAAACATTAACTCACTACAACATAAAAATAAAACTCAAGATCAAACTAAAGCGACACCGAACTAAAATGTTCATGTCATCCCTGTCACTCCTATAAAGGGAGATGCATTGGACATGTGGGATGACATGAAAGGTGTTTCGGCTATAGCCTAGCTATGATCTACTTACCATTGTGGCAACTTCAGTACCCAGTGAGCGGTTTTTTCAGAAGCTGAGCTACAATCACGCAAGAGAGAAACCGCTTATTGGGTAGATTATCCAAATTGTTATTTTTAAATTCAATTTTGAAGAAGTAAACGTTCGTTATGCTTATTTCAAGAACTTAATTTAAAATACAGTGCAATTAAAATATGTTTAATTAATACTTGTTATTTTCCATTATATTACTTTTTCATAAATTTTTCTTATTGCCAATAATAATTTATAATATAAAAGTTGATTATTATACCTATTTCTTCATTTCTATATTCTATATAAAATAAAATATAAAATAAATATATTCTATATAAATGACCATTTTCCTTAGATGTAGGTACATTTATTTTAAATGGTGATAGGGATATGTTAGTTGTTAGTGTGCCCACGTTCTTGAATAGTAAGTACAGTAGTGAATGTTGGCAAAAGACATATAAATAGAATAAACATAGTATTTAGTAGGAAGGAGAGCATGTGATATTTCTTTGAAAGATGGAGTGACAGAAATGTAAAAGGATGATGTTAGTGAAAGCAAGAATTAAGGTGTGTTAAGGTGTTTGGCGATACTTAAAAAAAACGATGTTTCATTTGCATCGCAGAAACACTGGAACAAGCGTTAAAAGATTATGTAAATGGTGATAAAAAATATCGATATATCGTTGATAAACATCGATATTTTTAACATCGATGTATTTTTCAAAACATCGATATCCTAACATCGATGTTTTATGAGCGATGTTGCATCCCTAACAATATACAATGTTAAATCTGTAATGTCCAGTTATTGTTTTCACTGCACCTGTACATTGTACATACTATTGCTTTCAAGTTTATGTACCTGTGAAATTGGACAAAAGGTACTAGTTTAAACAAAATTCAATGATGTCATGGAATTATAAATCAAATAAATGTGCTTACATCAATCATTACAGATTGATGTCATTATTAAGTTACATTTGCCAAATACGTGTATTCAATGCTTGAGAAGTATTTACGAGGGTGATTTGATGGAATAGTGACTTTTCAATAAAAAAACTTGTTTTATGACAAAAATATATATTATTTTTCTACATAATTTCCTTTTAATTCTATACACTTAATCCAACGACTTTCTAACTTTTTTCAACCTTCAGAAAAATAATTTTTTGAAAACTCTGCAAAATATGCATCTGTTGCTTCCATTACTTCTTCATTTGTATGAATCTCTGTCCTCCGAGTCACTTCTTCAAGTTTGGGAACAAGAAGAAATCACTTGGAGCCAGATCTGGCAAATATGGAGCATGGGGCAGCAACTCATAACCCAATTCAATTAATTTATTGGATGCAATAATGGACGGATGAGAGGGCACATCATGATGATGGAAAAGAACTTTCTTTTTGTTTAAATGTGGTCGTTTCTTTCTTAATTACGCATCAGAGCGTGTTAAATAAGTTGTAATAATACTCGCCAGTTATAGTTCTACCCTTCTGCCGGTAAGCAATAAAGATTACCCCTTGTGAGTCCCAAAAGACCTTAGCCATAACTTTGTTTGCAGAAAAAACTGTTTGTGCCTTTTTAGAGACATGTTCATCCATTGTTTCGACTGCATTTTCATCTCAGGTGTATAATGGTGAATCGATGTTTCATTCACCGTACCAATTGACCAAAAATTCGCTTGGATTACGCTTCAACTTAACCAAACAGTCACTTGAAATAGAAACACGTTTATGCATCTGTGCTTCTGTTAACAAATGCGGCACCCATCTTGCATTAACTTTTCATATTAAAATATTCATATAAAATATTATGCACTCGTTCCGTTGAAATACGCAGTTCATTAGCTATCTCCGACTTTAACTCGACGATCACTTTTTATGATGGAACTGATTTTATCGTTTGATCCTTGAGGGTAACCATATTCGACGGTCCTGGACGTTCCATCTTCAGTGCTCGTATGGCCACTAAAGCAGCAAACCACTTGCAAACCATTCCATGGGACGGATCAGATTCGTCGTAATATTTGCGTAATTTCTCTTCCGTATGTTTGATGTTTTTTCCACGTACAAAATAGTGGTTTATTAAAACACGAAATTCGTTTTTATCCATTTTTAATTAAATACGAAACGTGACTTGTTTGATTGACTGTCAAACATAAAGTAACTGACGGATTTTCACGAAATTTTGACAGTAGGCTTATGAAAGATGGCTGAAGTATGCAACATAATATCATCACGTTAGGGTTGCCAACTTTCAAAAAGTCTAACTTCCGTCAAACCAGCCTCGTAAATATCGTGCTCATCCAATACCAAGCAGTATGGTTGTCAACAGATTAATTAATAATTTTTGAAACTTACACTGAATAATTGTAAGTGTACCAGTAACATGCAAGACATCTGAGTGAAGTGCTAATATATAAAATTTTCCTGGCCGTGACTGAAAACCCCACTGTAATTCTATATTTGCTCAAAATCGATGAAGACTTCAGGTTTAGCGAACACATATCTAAAATATCTGGCGTGGAACACCACACAATACCTTCGAACCTGCAAAATGGAAATTTAAAAAAAAGAAATACTCTTAATAACATTTTCTTAGGATAATTATACAGCCTCTTTTATTACTTAAATAGGCAACAGTGTAAAAGCAAAAACAATAATCAATGTCAAACAGACGTTTAAACCTTCCTTAGATCATATATACTATATATATATATATATATATATACATATATATATATATATATATATATATATATATATATATATATGATCTAAGAAACCTTCATTACAGACAGAGGTTAATAGACATCCAGATGCCAACTTAAAAAATTAAAAGAAATGAAATAATTTTAATTATAATTTTTTTAGGGCAACTATGCAACCTCTTTCATGGTTCACAACGAAAACAGACAACGTTGAGCGCTGAGCCACTGAGTAATGCAATATATATTTTTTAGAACTTATATATACAGAGTGTGCAAATAGTATTGCACCAAATGGGATTATGTAGAAATGGTTTGACATTGGATTTGACATTTAGTGGGTTAAAACATATTAAATACCCATGTTTTGATATGTTTCGTTTGTTTTGTGCGACTGGTGTTTGTCAGAGGCAGCCATCTTTAATTTTTTAATTGCAACCTAGATTTAGTTTGGTGTCATTTGGTAGGTAATTGATTTAGAAATACACTACGGTATAACATAAGCTTATTTATTCTAAAATAATGAAGAAATTTAACTTTGCAGGGGGAACATTTTCTGGACAAAGGGCTATAAACAAATACAATTTATACAAAAATTTAATTCAAATGTAGCATTTCTGTGTTCTTACTGATTGTTATCAATTTTAGCAATTTCTAATATTGTTTATCGCTTTTCTAATTCGAACTGATATTAAATACTACAATACGATATTACCATAAGCTTGTTTTTCTCATGTAGTGTCGCAGTAAAATACGGTTTGGTTTCTGTGAAAATAAGTGTGTTATTTATTTATTTATTTAATAGGCCAATAACATTAGATGAATTAGAAGCTCGAATTAGAATTGCTATCACAAACCTTCCTCCGGCATATCTGCAGAATGCATTGGTGCTTTGTTGATAGACCTAGATATTGTCAAGAAGTGAATGGACAACAATTTGAGCAGTTATTGTGATTTTCATCAATTAAGTAACTCAATTTTCTTGTTCAATTCTTTTGTTTTATTCACTTGAACTATTTGTTTAATATTTTAATTTTCTTCGTTATTTTAGAATAAATAAGTTATGATATACGGTGCTGTATTTCTAAATCAATTACCTGCCAAATGACACCAAACTCAACCTAGGTTGCTATTTAAACCAATTCAAGATGGCTGCCTGTGACAAGCACCAGTCGCACAAAACAAATGAAACTCATATCAAAATATGGGTATTTTTTATTATTTAACCCCACCAAACGTCAAATGCGTGCGTGCGTGTGTGCGTGCGTTCGTTGTGTGTGTAAGAGAGAGAGCAGGAAGAAACAAGGTAGAGCAAGAGAAAGGTGCATTATCAGCTTCTATTATAGAAAATGTTCATTAGTCTATACGCCACTAGATGGCGCTAAAATCAATTTTACTCAAAGGCCGGGCGCAGACCCTGATACAAGTCTTGTCTTACAAGAACCTCCTTATTAGAATACATTTTGTATGATGGGGCGAAGGCCTACAGCTGTAAGATTAAGTTAGAACCTCATACAATTGCATCGAGGGGCCACGATAGAGGCTAAGATCTACACTTGTCTTATAAGGTTAGGTTCCCACACCATCTCCGGTCAGGGGCGAAGGCCTGAGAACAAGTTGCGAAGCCATACACGTGTCTTACAAGAACCTCCTTATTAGTAATACAACGTTTTCGTATAGGTAAAAGATCATCCAATAGCATTTGACCATTTTAAAGCAATAGGATCGATAATTTTAATAATAATATCTTATTAATTATGCAATTTGCAACATTGTATGCGTGTGAATTTGCCTAACCTCCAGGGGCACTGCTCTTAATATAGCCAGAAGGACCTTAACATCATCAAAAATAACCCTAAGACCAACACCAAGTCCAGGTCCAGCCCCAGCGCCACGAAGCCCAAGGCCTACATCTGCCCCTCACGTGAGCATGCAAAAAAGGCTCTTATTAGGGTTAACCCATAGGGTGGAAAATACGTGTCCTATACCTGAGCTGTCATAAAATAAAGGGTGAAAACACATCATACACGTGCGCAAGTAAAAATAATTAGGGTTGAAAAGGGCCTTCGAAAAGAAAGGGTTGAAAATACGGTCTCACACGTGGGTGTAAAAATAATTAGGATAAAAGGGTTGAAAACACGGTCTCACACGTGGATGTGTAAAAATAGTGAAAAATACGTCCTACACGTAAGCGAGTAAAATAATGGAAAATGCCGTCCCCACGTGGGCGGTCTTGTGACGTCAAAATCCAAGATGGCGGCCAAGTGCCGGTGTTCTACTCTGACATTACAGATTTAACATTTTTTCCAAAAAGGTAAAGGTAGGTTTTTAAATATATATATATATATATATATATATATATATATATATATATATATATATATATATATATATATATATATATATATATATATATATATATATATATATATATATATATATATATATATATATATATACACCGTGTCCAAGATAACGATGCCCACTATGGGGATCTCGGAAACGGTAAGAGATGGAAGGTCGGTTAAATGGAACAAAAGTTACCATTTGAGAGGATGTATTTATGGTCTTTGTAGAACTCGATATCTCTTTTAGTTTTGAGATATTTGAAAAAATTGAATTTTCTGATTTTCGTTTTATTTTTTCTGACCTTATTTGAAGAGCTATCAAGAAAAGAAGAGCACATTTTCATTGACATTTTCTAGCTCTACGTAATGCTGTTATTCAATTTTGATACAACGTTTCGTTTGTTAGCAACCATCATCAACTTTATTTTTTAAATACACGAAAAATTATTTTTACCATATTTAAATTCTCTCCTTGATTCTGAATTCAACGATATCACACTTTATATTTTTGATACGTTTCGGATGAGAAAGTTCATATTCAATGTAAAACATCGAAAACGTACAGTTAAAACTAATACTAGAAACATTAGAAAACCGTAAAATTATTATAAAATTATGTTTTGTAATTTTAAATGATAGACAATTAAAAACAAATTTATTTTATAGGTTAATAAACTCACAAAAGATGTTCAAAAGATTCCCGTTATTCTCTAAACATAAATAGCATCTTCTAACTGTAGTATCTAAAACATTCTTCAGCATTTGAGGGTAATACCAGCAAACGCTTCGAGAATTAATCTTTGTAAAATTTCTTCGTTTTTAAATCGTTTCCATAAATGTAATTTTAATGTATCCCCAAAGAAAAAATCCAAAGGTGTTATATTTGGAGAACGGGCTGGCCACAGTACATTTGCATAAGTGCCAATACATCTTTCTGGAAATCTAACTGGCAGGTATTCTCTGACAACTCTGGAATTATGTGCTGGTGCACCGTCCTGCATAAACCAACAACCTTCAACTTCTTGGAAGGCAAATCATTCAAAGCTATCTCTAATTCATTTTGGAGTAAATTTGGTAACGTTCAGAATTTAAGGACTCGTGGTAAATGAAAGGACCTATAATTCGAGTACCGAATATAGCAGCCTACATATTAAATCCGAAACGGTGTTGGTGTTTGGCCGTTTTGTTCAGACGTGGATTTACTCTTGCCCAATAATGAGCATTTCTACGATTAAAAATTCCATTATTATTTACCATACTTTCATCGGACCATATTATTTTATTCGGAAAATATTCATTGTCTTGAGATTTACGTGTATACCATTCGCAAAATATTCTACGTCTTTCTGGGTCACCTGGTCGAAGTCCTTGGCAAATTCTAAATTTATATGGATGTACTTTCTCCTTCTTTAGAACATAATGAGCTGTGGAATGAGCTATGCCAGTTGCCTTTTCAATTTTCCTAGTAGAAACCTCTGGATTTTCCGTTACAGCTAATAAAACAGTATTGTCTTTTTTCTTCATTGCAAGGTTTTTTGCGAGATTTTACAGGTTTTTTGAACGCACCATATTCTTTTAGATTAACTGCTAATGTGCGAAAAGTTCTTTTGTGAGGTTGACGCCTTTCTGGATATTTGTTTAAATACATTATTTCGGCTTCAGAACAATTAGGTTGACACAAAATGTAACACGTCAGTATATCGAATTTTTCATTATTTGAAAAATGTACTCCTACCATATTGTTTTTAGGTAAACACAAAATGTAATTAACTCAAAGACCACCAAACAAACGTAATATGGACAACAATCAATTATGACAGGTAGGTAAACAAAATGCAAAGCCAACTTATTATTATCAAATGCATCAGTACGACGGAAGATGTATTTTAACTGTTTAATTAATAGTATTTTCATTAAATACATACTTGTGAATTATTTTATTCGCAACAGGCATTAGAAAATGAGAAAACATTATTTTATAATAATTTTACAGTTTTCTAATGTTTCTAGTATTAGTTTTAACTGTACGTTTTCGAATATGAATTTCTCATCCGAAACGTATCAAAAATATAAAGTGTGATATATCGTTGAATTCAGAATCAAGGAGAGAATTTAAATATGGTAAAAATAATTTTTCGTGTATTTAAAAAATAAAGTTGATGATGGTTGCTAACAAACGAAACGTTGTATCAAAATTGAATAACAGCATTAAGTAGAGCTAGAAAAGTGGCAATAAAATGTGCTCTTCTTTTCTTGACAGCTCTTCAAATAACGTCAGAAAAAAATAAAAACGAAAATCATAAAATTTAATTGTTTTCAAATATCTCAAAACTAAAAGAGATATTCGAGTTCTACAAAGACCATAAATACATCCTCTCAAATCGTAACTTTTGTTCCATTTAACCGACCTTCCATCTCTTACCGTTTCCGAGATCCCCATAGTGAGCATCCTTATTTTGGACACGGTATATATATATATATATATATATATATATATATATATATATATATATATATATATATATATATATATATATATATATATATATATATATATATATATATATAGAGTTCACTTAAACACTTTAATTTTACAATCTACACGTACAATTCTGTATGGCATCAACTGCTACACTTCTAGCAGCGAATTCAAGCCTCCCATTTTGGATAACAAAACGTTTTGACAAATAAAACAAAACTAAGAATTTGACATTGGATATAGAATATAATTCGTTGCAGTATAAGCATGCTGCATCCAATTAATTGTCGCTTTCATATATTTCGACTTCCTCTTCTTCACTTTCATCAATTATTCTCTTCACTGTCTTATTTTTCTTTTGATGCGTCTTTTGTCTTTCTTTCTCCTTCATCTTTTCTGCCTCTGCAAGTTGTGGTGCAGTAATAGCCGGCGAGCTGTTTAAAACACCTGTTGCCCCTCTTTTCCGTTTTTATCTTAGGCCATCCTGTGATGCAGGAGCAACAGGTATCGGCGATAATTGACGAAGACACTCCTTAAATTTTAACGTCGTAGTTTTGTCTGAATTTGGAGAACTTGATAATTTGGAACCCACTTTTGAAGTTCAGCGATTTCATCTGATAAGTCCTTTCCTTCATTGTGGACAATATTTGTGGTCTCAGCATGAGCGAAAACATAATCAGGAAATATATCCATATTTAGCGGTTGAATTCCTATTTTAGAAAAGCCACTTAAAGCATTTTCTATTGTAGCTGCTTTTTTGTATGCGTTACAAAATATCTTCGCTATCTGAGTGTGCGTCACAGCACAATCTGGAGCTTGTTTAATCAAATTCAAGGTTGAACGCTATAATTATTTCTATTAAGTACATGCGTCTATTAGTTTCACAGATGGCAGCACATTCAGACTATGAAATACTAGTCATTTAAAGAGACACCCCTGGGCAGAGCTGTAGGTTGGTTACTAGGAAATATTAATCTGACAATAAACTTCAAAATTTTATCAAACTGCAATTTGTTGCACAATATTAATTACCAAATTGAAAATGAAAGGTGCAATTCAATTCTTGATCACTAAATCCATCTGTAGACTTCATGGACTACCTGATAAAAAATTAAGGAATAAAATCGAAATGGTAATCATTCTAAGAATGGATCCTTTCATACCTACTAAAAATAGTGTATAAAACTCGTGTATAAGCACCTGTAAAGGCTTGCTTATACACTCTTATTATAATATACCATTATCAAACTATTATATTATTAATAGCAGACTTGTTTGCGTTTTAATTTTCATATAATTGATACAATATCATAAACAACTCTTGCAGATTTTATTACTACTGAGGGTGATAACTGTGTTATCGGAACGCTTAAATTTGTATAAACACAAACACAAAAATACACCACTAAAAGCTAAGTATCTGAAATAATTATGTTTCAAAGTTCCTTTTCAAAGTGCAAAATAAACTTTTGTATTAAAAGTAGCTTAATATTTTGTTTTTAATTTTAAACATAATTTTAGATATATTTGACGTTAATTATATTATTATTATTTTTCTTCAACCGAATTTATGAATATTATAACTATGGAATGTTTACTTTCAGTTGTATCGGTATAACGTTAAGAGAAAATTCCCATTATATTTTAAGCCATATATTTCGTGTTGAATTAACACTTCATCAGGGCAACTAGAACAATATTTATAAGTACGTTATTAAATAAACTAAAATAACTAACAATATTTAAGGGTATGGAACCAATAAATAGAAGCTAATACTAACATTGTTCTTGTCAATATGACTGAATTACAATAAAACTAACTAGATTTAATAATAAGCTTATAATCCAAACATTTATCAATAAAACTATAATTTGAATTTAAAAGTTAAACAAGAATTAATGGTCATAATTGTATAAACTAAATACTACTAAATAAACTTATTTAAAGAATTTTAAAAGAGAAATGTAAATACTGCTAAGATTATTAATATCACTTCTAAAATTCATTGCTTGATTGTTTGTTTTATATGGCACATTTCTAAAAACTTTCTTCTTTCATCATTTCTTTCATTAGCTATAATTTTAACTTCTGAGTAGTCCATATTGCGGTTGCTTGTGTTACAATGTGTGGTAAGTGCTGACGAATCTGGCTTTATTCTGCAATCATATTTATGTTGATACAATCTTTTGCATAGTTTTGTGAAGTTTCGCCTATATATTGAAGATTGCAGTTCTTACATGGTATACAGTACACAATGTTTGATTTTCAGTTCTAGAAATTTTACTTTTATATTAGTAAAAGTTGTTGTACAATAAACAAGTTAAATTTGGATATTTTGTCGGAAGATGTTTTAATTTCTTTTAATAATATATGAAAGTCCTTGGATGTATGGAAGTTTTTGTAATTTAATAAGGTTTGAGTGTTAGATAGTATTACTGTATAAGTAGATACAACAGTTCTGTTATTATTAAATAACAATTTGTTTAGCAGCATTTTTGGGTAATTATTATCTAACAATTGCTTTCTAAGAAGGATAAGATTTTTTGTCTATACTTAGAATGGCAAATTCCTGTAATTCTATTTTCATTGCTAGAACAAGATTTATTTTGTGATTGTAAGCATGGTGAGAATTAAAATTAAGGTAACGACTAGAATTCGTCGGTTTTGGTACCTGTCCAATTGTATTTTGTTATTCTCATCACGAATGACTCTAGTATCTAAGAAAGCTATTGAGTTATGTATTTCTTCTTCCAATGTAAATTTAATATGTTGGTTATAGATATTAAATGTATTAAGAGTATCATTTTGGAATTATTTGGTATAGAACAAATGATATCGTCAACATATTGATAAATAAAAGGCATTTCAAATGGAAGTTGATTACAGCAAGTATTGAGAAGGTCATTTATAACAATATCAGCTAATATTGAACTTAGACTTGAACCCATAGGTGTACCAAATATTTGCAAGTAAAAGTCATCATTAAATTGACAATACATAGTACCAAAAATAAATTTTATTGTTTCTATAAATTTATTTTTGGTAAATTTGATTGTTTTCTATCAAGTTCCAATTTTTATTAATAACTTCTGCGGTTAATTCAGCTGATAGGTTAGTGAACAAGGAGACTATATCTAAAGAAATAATTACGTAGTCAGGTGGTAACTGGAAATCATTCATAATGTTAGCGAAAGTGAAGGGATCTTTAATTTTATATCGTAAATGATCTTTAAAGGATACTGAAAGTATGTTTGCTATGTATTTGGCAAGTTTATGATTTGGAGCTTCTATGTTAGAAATAATTGGTCGAAGAGGAATGTTTTGTTTATGTATTTTTGGGAGGCCATAAAACCTAGGAGGTAAAGATTTGTAGGTGTATAAGTTCTTAGCAGTAGCATCATTTATAAAATTATTGATCTTAAGTGTTTTTATAAAGGCATTATTTTACGTTCAAAACTGTTTGTAGGATCTTTAGTCAATTTCTTATAAGTTGTAGTATCATTTAACATATCGAGAGTTTTTGAATATAATCAGTTTTTTAATAATAGTAACATTACTTTTGTCTGCTTTGGTGATAATAATCTGCTTGTTGTCATTAAGAAACTTTCTTGTTTGTTTGATAACATCCAAGTCTGGAAACAAGTAAATCTTTCTTTATGTAAATGATTTGTGATAATGTTCGTAATCTCAGCTCTTAGTTGTTCAGTATAATCTTGTACATTACTAGTAGATAAAATATCTTCAACATGAGATAATAATGAGAATAAATTATTTTTGCATAATGGTGTATTTAAGCTATGTTTTGGCCAAGGGATAGAACATTTTGAATCTCAGGTGGAAATTTGACATTTGTTAAATTGATAAACCATTTAGGATTATTATATTTTAAATTCCCAATTAATGAATTTTCGAGTAGCTTCTCAAACTTAATAATGTTTTGTTCTTTAATTCTGAAAATACCATTGTATTGTTTATTTTGTTGTAATTTAAAATCTTGAAAAACGTCTATGGAATTAAGTCTTTAACATTAGTTTTAACATAATTCAGTTGACATGTTAACTTGTTTAACGAATTAATTGTGATTTTAATTTCTAAAGAAATAAGTTTGTGTTTTAGTTTTCTTGCAAAACAATCTATTTTTCGATTAATACTTGGATATGATCCTTCTAAGTTCTTAAGAAGAGATGTTATGTTATTAGTTATATGTTTAGGTGTAACATTTTTCTTGACATCTTAATAAAAATTTAAACGATTTTTAGTAGTAGCTAATTTCTTGTTTACTGTACAACAACTTTTACTAATATAAAAAGTAAAATTTCTAGAACTGAAAAATCAAACATTGTGTACTGTATACCATGTAAGAACTGCAATCTTCAATATATAGGCGAAACTTCACAAAAACTATGCAAAAGATTGTATCAACATAAATATGATTGCAGAATAAAGCCAGATTCGTCAGCACTTACCACACATTGTAACACAAGCAACCACAATATGGACTACTCAGAAGTTAAAATTATAGCTAATGAAAGAAATGATGAAAGAAGAAAGTTTTTAGAAATGTGCCATATAAAACAAACAATCAAGCAATGAATTTTAGAAGTGATGTTAATAATCTTAGCAGTATTTACATTTCTCTTTTAAAATTCTTTAAATAAGTTTATTTAGTAGTATTTAGTTTATACAATTATGACCATTAATTCTTAAGTTTAACTTTTAAATTCAAATTATAGTTTTATTGATAAATGTTTGGATTATAACTTATTATTAAATCTAGTTAGTTTTATTGTAATTCAGTCAAATTGACAAGAACAATTTTAGTATTAGCTTCTATTTATTGGTTCCATACCCTTAAATATTGTTAGTTATTTTAGTTTATTTAATAACGTACTTATAAATATTGTTCTAGTTGCCCTGATGAAGTGTTAATTCAACACGAAATATATTGGCTTAAAATATAATGGGAATTTTCTCTTAACGTTATACCGATACAACTGAAAGTAAACATTCCATACTTATAATGTTAATTATATTAGTTATTTCTTTTTATCGGTGGTTTTAGGTAGAAATTTTGTGGCATTGAAGGACCACTTATATGCAACGTGCTGCATAGATTGATTTCATGCAGTCAACGACAAAAACGGCTAATTTGTAAGGAGCGTGCCTGAGATGGCAAACTTTTTAGATGCAACATATATTTTACGGTTGATACAAAATAGAATAATTAATAAGCAATTTGACTTTTATTCTTAGTAATTAGACGCAATAAGTATATAAAAAATAGAAGGTATGCCATCTCACAAAAACATATACTGCTGAGATGGCATAGTAATATAAATGCAAAATTAATTGCATAATTCACAAACAAATGATTTGATCTTCTTGTCCAAACCAGCACATGCAGTATGTGCCCACTTTTGCAGGATGAATACTTAAACCAAGCTCCCAGCTGAGGACTAAGAATAAAGTTCATTGCAATAGATGCATGATTAGTCTTCACTGTCATCAGGTTCAAAATTTTCTTGCTAACCTTCATTCTCTTTTCATCCTCCACTACAATTAGTTTTTAACTGACCTTGCAGACTCTTTAATATTTGTTTCATTTTTCAGCTGCTTCCTCCTTACGCTTCTCAATTTCTGGTGTTGTAGTTAAATTTCCAAATTGACTCATCTGCCGTTTGCTTGTTTTAGGCATAGGAGATATTTCCTCAATAGACATATTTAACTGTCCTTTCCTTGGAGATATACGTCCTTGTATACTGCAGCTACATGACGTTGAAGCTATTGTGATATACTGTTATAATTCAATATTACAGCAGTTTTGTTATCCAACACTGGAGATTGTTCGTCTTTGTTCTGCTTCGCACTTTCTGGTTTTTCATTGTCAACCTCACTTGGATCTGGAGCATTTTCAATGTTGGTTACTTTTGCTGCAGCAAACATCCAGTTAGGAAAAATATCGCAATTGAAAGAACCTATGCCCATTGCCGAGAATCCTTTAAGGGCATTCAAAATTGTTGCCGATTTAATGTTTAACTTACATCCAAAGGTTGAACGCGGTGGCTGTAGTGCGGTGGGAAACAAAACAAAATAGTCCCATAATCTTTAGCGTACGAAGAGCATCTAAAGATTTATGGCTACCATGGCCATCCAATAACAGTAAAACTTTATTTTCTTGTGAGGGGCGGAGGCAGATAAGTACCTAAAACAACAATACGTCATAGTATGTCCACTAGATCTTATTTATCAGACAAAAAAACAAAAGGTATATTAAGAAAATGATTGTAAGTATTTGAAAAACACGCACTTGCTGCATTCATACTGCAAACTATAGTAAGGTGCTGGCCCTGTCTTCACTGTTAGAATGCCCACTTCTTTCCTACCCTCGTAGCTAAAATTTTTAAATTATTTGATGGCACCGTGGTGATACCTGCTTCATCCACATTCCATATGTCATTTGGTGGAAATTTGTGTTCATCCAGAACTTGTGAAAGTAATGTGAAATATTTTTGATCTGGTCACTATTAAATGCTCTAGCCCTAGCTGCAGACGTTGATTCGGGACACTGTAGACATATCGTTGGATTTCGTTCCTAAAACCTGCCAACCAGGTCCAATCCGCCATTTTGGCCTCCTTCATAAATCTGTGGGAATTTGTCTAGCTTCCGCAATTTGAAATGCTAGTTCCTCACATCCTCTGTTCTCATACCGAAAACATGGATTCCATCTTCTTAATGTGTTCCACTAGATCAGTATCTAATTTTTCATTAAACATGTTCTTATGTTCTCCTATATATTCTTTTCTCCATCCCAGATCCGTCTCTTCTGCAGCTTAATGTCCCAAAAGGTACATTGAATGTCTTCAAAGCTAATAACCACCCATTGGCTTCGCTTTAACGGCGTCAATAGCTTTTCTCATATTGTTTTCGTGCCATGGTTCTCTATCAGTCTTTCGTTTGTAGCGACCCATTTTATCTAACGAATAAGTAATAATTATATGATATACTTTAAACTATCTAAAGTTGATGAGATGGCATAGTATGCCATCTCTTAAATACTTTGAGTATGCCATCTCATGAATATGATATTATATTAAAAGTATTATTTGTGCTAAATAACGACAAAAATGGCTGTTAATTGCAATTGACAACAAGTTAATAACTTTCCCTATTTAGAATGTATTTGAACATACCTTTAGATCGCTTTGTTGAATAGTACTAAAAAAGGAAACGCACGTTAAACTTTTCAGTGCCACAAACCGACATACATACACTTCAGTGTTCGAAACGCGACTGGCGTTAGTCACAATCACCTAGTGGAATGTTATAACACATATCTACACATTTAATACAAATTTAGCGGTAAATTTAAAACGTACACACGTAAAATCATGAGTGTGCCATCTCATCAAGTATGCCATCTCAGGCACATCTCCCCTAACAAATTGGAATAATGTAATTCATGTTAATTATTAATTGTTAATGTATTATAATTTAAATAAAATTAAAGTATACATTAGTATTAACAGTAACTAGAGTATTCAATAGAAAAAAAATTAATACTATTAAAGGGTACATTCTTTGGTTTACATTTCTTCAACAGTGATGAAGACTATTATAAGTAACTCAAAATACGATTGTTTTGGACGAGATCATGCACACAAATGTGAGGTACTATAAATGTAACTGTGTAATATTGGTTGCAGCATACTTATTTTTTATGATACAATACCCTTCCAGGGAAGTTTTCATCCCTTCGTTGGATGTGTCGAACTGTTCACATATCCTCCTAATTTTTAACATTGAAAGGGAACTAAAATTTAAAATTTCACCAATTGCAAAGTAATCTTATCTGCTTTTACCTACAAATAAATATTTTGAGACTATATTATAATTACTGCTCCATACTTAGATTGAAAATCATTTTTTCCAGGCTAATTCAAACAGTTAATATTTACAAAACTCACTATAAGCATTGAGTAAAAAATCATTACTCAATGCTATAAGCTTGAGTAATTACTCAATGCTTAGGGTATAATTACATTTTTCTATTACATTCTTTTATATCCTTCTATGATTTCTTTTAGGGTCTTTGTTCGTTATTTTTACAAAGCGGACGTAGACGCTTTGAAATTTATACCAAGCGGCGATGAATGAAAAATCTACCTTAGCATGTGGAATATTCCACATATTCACAACCAGCAGGAAATCTCAGATTGTAGTTCCATGGTCAGATTACTCCAATTACCTTTAATATAAACGATAATGTGATTATTTAATAATTGTATAACTTCACCATATTGTCATGTGTATGAACTTTAGCCAAAATTCTTCCGTAAATTAATTTACGTGCTTCCTTTTTAATGCCAGTTGAGAATTAACCTATTTACTAGGTTTATTGTGTATTTTCGTTCTTAATTTTTTTTAGGTTAAAATATGTTATTTAAACTTTTTGTTATTGGAACTATGTTAGGGTTATTTTTATGCTTTTGTTCATAAGGAGTTAGAGACTAATCACGGCATACGTGCGCCGTGGGTGTAATGTTTTGGAGCAGAGAATATAAGTGAAATTTGTTCCAAAAAAAATTTTATTTGACCATCCTCGACTTCATCTCCTGTTTCAATAAGTTTTTCTTTTATCATCTCAACATTTTTATTTAAATTTTCAATTAAAGTATCAAGTTTTGGAGTATAATTTTTGTCTGACAAATATTCCAGAATTTTCTGCAGTTTTGACCACTTATCAATTTTAATTTGATCTGCAAATACTGTTCTAATTTCGTCAGTGCATAAAGGTTGATTTTGGAAAAAAAATGTAGGCATTAAATTGAGATCAATTTCTATATAATATCTAACATTCATGGAAAGATAATCCAAAAAGTATATCACTGTTGTTGTATCTCTAATTTTAAAATCTAGTGAATCTCCAAACTGATTTTTTAGAAGTAATATTTTCTGTCCAATATTGGCACTAAACAGTTCGTAGTTTTCGATAAAATCAATTTTAAAGCTGACTTCCTCATCAATAAGCTGAACTCGTTTATTTCGCTGAGTAATCTCATTTTGTCTTTTATAACAATTGGCTTGTTGAAATATTTGGGAAGCCCAGGAAAAATTGTTGGTACAGAACCTGCTTTCAATTTCGGATGATCGTAGGTAAAAGTTTTAACTTCCCCACCATAGTTATAATTATAACTTTTTAAAACACATGACGGTTCAAAATGTTTGACACAAACAACAGATTTTCCGTTTGGCTGCCAGTTGCCACGCGGTATATTTCTTTTCCACTTTTCAATAAGGTCTTTATTATTGGGAAATTTAAAAGTCGTTATAGTTCTTTTACCATGCGAAGTACTTTGATAATTACTTTTACACCCCGGCACACAACATTTACGAGTCATATTTTTTTTATTACAACTAGTGCAAATTAATACAATTCTTCTATGCAACTCTATACGGCTGCATGCATTTCATTATAGAATGAATGTCCATCATTAATATTTCATAGTTTCTGTTTTAGTCTTCTTTACCAAACGAAATATTATTTTAATTCTATTTACCTTTTAGCATTATAAACTCCACAGTATCATGTTTTTAGTTGTTTTATATTTGTTAGATTAATTTCATTTATATAATACTTATAGCTAATCTCTGATGGTCAGGCAACACACATAACAAGGTTAAGCTGTGTGTTTTATAACTATTCACATTTCCTCGTAATTTTTTACATTGAAAGGGAACTAAAATATATAATTTCACTGATTGCAAAGAAATTTTATCTGTTTTTACCTAAAAATAAAGATTATATTATAATTATTGCTCCATACTTACTGGAAATAGTTTTTTCCAGGATAATTCAAACAATTAATATATACAAAACTCACTCTAAGCTTAGGCCATCAATACATTCCATTCTTTCGTATCCTTCTATGATTTATTTTTACAAAGCAGACATAGATGCATAGATAAACCTTTCCTTCATCTATGTATAGATGCTTTGAAATTTACACCAAGTGGCCATGAATGTAAATTCTATCTTAGTATGTGAAATATTCTACATATTCACAACCACCAGGAAATCTCGAATAGTAGTTACATGGTCAGATTACTCCAGTTACCATTAATATAACGATAATGTGATTCATAATTGTATAACTGCACCATATCGTCATGTGTTTGAACTTTAGCCACAATTCTCCTATAAATTAATTTACGTGATTCCTTTTTAATGCCCAGTGAATTAACCTATTTACTAGGTTTATTGTGTATTTTCGTTCTTACATTTTTTTTAGGTTAAAATATATTATTTAAACTTCTTGTTAATGGAACTACGTTAGCGTTATTTTAGCTACTTTTTGCATTTGTCTCGGCGACACAGGAGTTGGACTTGTGTCTGGAGGTACCACGTAAAAATGGCGGATAGGTAGACAATAAATCTTCCCGTTGTAACATTGAATTTAACAGAGATAAAGGTATTGGTTGTGATAATAAATGTGAGAAATGGCATCATATTAAGTGGCTAATGTAAAAAGGAAACTTTGAATTTTAAGTAAATGTGATCAGGCAAAATGGTATTGTACGGAATGCATAAAAAGTGAGGTTAGTTGTAGTAATAATACATCTAATAATCGGAATAATATGGCCAATGAAATTAAAATAGTAGTAGATAGTTATATGATGAGTTTAAATAATGAAGTATAAGTACTGAAGTCGCAAGTAAAGTTATTAAATGAAATAATAGTTAGTAAAGACAACAAATACATACGCAATAAGTTGTTTGAACCAACACAATTGAATACGAATCAAAATGAAACAGATGCTCCAAATCCCTCTATCAGGTCATGTTTTATAGTGACTGTGTAAAGGGCAATATAAAGAAGAATAAAGGTCCTGAACAAAATAAAGTTTTGATTTTAAAACCTAAAGATGAAAAGCTTACTCAGAATGAAGTAAACTGTTGTATACTGGGACAGGTTGCATACTGGGACAATTCAAATTTCCGCCTAAACGACGAAAATATCCGAATTAATTAGAGCGACATTTACGTGTACTGCCCTCTGTCATCAGCTAAAAATATTATCAGGAAATTTTGTTTGTCTGAAACCGTCGAACATCTGATTTCTAGGAAGCGAAGTTTTATTTTCGTGTTGAAATCGTATCGAATATCGGCGTTATTTATCAAAATTTATGTGAAAATTTTTCTTATTGTCTAAAGTGTTTGCAAGGTAAGTTGAGATCAATATTACTTATATTTATGTTTTGTTGGCAAATAAATTAATAACCTAAAAAGGTATACTGTTGTATAGTGGGACAAAATTATGGGGTGCATTGGGACTGTTATAAACCCCACTTTTTATAATGGTAAAACAATTGAATTATGTGGGGCTGCAATGGATAGTAGTTATTTTGGACAGTTTATCACATTATTTAAATAATGTTTTATGGTTTGGCTAGCTATATTGCTGAATTTTATTTTAAACAATTTACGTTACCCATGATTTACTTAAGTAATGTGGTTAAGTTAAGGTTATTTTGGTACCTATAAGACTATGGATAACAGATATTTCTTTTTGGTTGCAGAAAATGGATAACAAAAAGGGTTAGGAGAACCAACAAATCTCATAAAGATAGTAAGGCGCACGTAGAAAATGCAGCCAAGATGAAGCGAGCTGTGTTAGCTGTAATAAATCAAAATATTAAAATCAGAGATGCTGCTGGTCAATATAACGTTACCAAATCCGCTTTACAGATATGTCACAAAATATAGGAGTGCCAGTGAAGAGCAAAAAAAGTTTTTGTTTTGAGAGGCATCATGGATTTTCAAATTTTTCAGATGACGAAGAACAGTTGCTTTGAATACTTGATTACTGCAGCAAATATGTGTTATGGATTGTCAGCTAAAGAAACCCGCTTATTCCGTACAGATTTGCTATCTCCAATGAAAAAATCAATTCCAGAATCTTGGAAGCGAGATAAGAGTGCCGGAGAGGAATGGATGAAGCTTTTCAGAGCGAGAAAACATAAGTCTACGAACACCTGAAGCCACCAGCTTAAGCCGTGCAACAAGTTTTAATAAACATAATGTTGGTCTATTTTTACCAACCTGCGTAACGTGATTGAAAATATGGTTTAAATCCTAATCATATATACAACTGCGATGAAACCGCAGTTACCACTAACAGGCCCCAAAATAATGGCCCCGGTGGTCAAAAGCAATAGGTAAAGTGGAGCGCCGAGAGGATTTTAGTCACAATTGTGCCACTATCTGTGCTAATGGTTACGTACCGCCATTTTTCATTTTGAGGAGAAACTTTAAACCGCACATGAATGGTGTGGATCAAAAGGCGCCGCAAACCCCAGTGGCTGGATGACTGGAACAAACTTTTGGAGTATTTGAAACACGTTGCAGATGCATACATTGTAATGCAGATAACAAGATATTATTAATACTAGATAACCATGAGAGCCATATGGATGTTAAGTCCTACAATATTGGATAAACGGCATTGTATTGGTTACATTAAACATTGTAGTCACAAGTTAGACTCGACGTGACCTGTTTTGGTCCGTTTAAGGAATACTAAAGCCATGGACGAATGGTTGCTCAATCATCCAGGTATTCCAGTAACTTTGTACAACATAGCGGATATAGTTGGAAAATCTTTTACAACCGCTTTCCACCAAGCAACATAATTAAAGGCTTCCAAACACAGGGATCTGTCCATTTAATTAAATATTTCAGGAATCAGACTATTTGTGTTCGTTTGTCACAAATCGTAAGAGCCTGTTGGGGAATTCTGAATGTTCCGAGCCTGTCAGCCTATTATCGAGCCTATTGACGATAATGCTACGAATGATCCTGATATTTGTGATAAAGATGGTTTGCCTTCAGAAGAAGACACTGCCCAAACAGGTTGCTAAGAGAATACGGATAATGATTTGCCTTTGCATTTAACTCCAAAAAAGAAATTGTTATCCCGAATCAATAAGACCACAAAAAGCAGCATCCAGAAAATTAAATCAAAGAAAGAAAGTCACATCAATGATCCTAACCGATACGCCACTGATTGAAGAAAAGAAGCGAAAAGAAGAAAGAAAATAGCCAACAAAAAAACAAAAAACACAGAAAGTAAAAAGCTGTCACAAAAAGTTTTTTGCAGACTCCAGCGACAGTGACGTGTCAATTGAAGATTTGTGTGATGACAGTTCCGATATATCGGACGAAATATCGGACAAAATTGAATTTGTTATTGTTAAATACCCAGTGAAGAAGAGAATTAAATATTATGTTGGGCAAGTTGAAAAATTGAAGCGGCAGAGTATGTCGTGAATTATTTGAAAAGACTGCCCATGATAAATTCCTCTTCCCAGAAAAAGGGACGAAGATTTGATTATGAAAGATGATATTGTAATTAAACTTCCGTTCCTTTATTTCTGGAGGGACCAACTCTTCAAACTATGGTGTTTTAAATATGACTTTTCTTCTTATAACATAGAATAAGGTTTCTATTTATTTAAATTCGTTTTGTGTTTATTTGTTTTATTTTATATCCTTTGTTTTTTGTATATGTTCTAGTTGCTAATGCTCAGCAATGTAAGCAATGTTTTCGGAATATTTTTGAATAAAATATGATTTTGAATTTTTCTGGCGTACATTCATTTCTTTCAACTTAATCCTATTATTATCAGGTTGTCCCAGTATGCAATGACCCTAGTCCCACTATGAAACAGGGGTTGGTTGTATAGTGGGACTTGTGTATAGTGACAAGCCTATTCTAATCAGCCTTTTACTTTTTCATAGTTCTAAAACTTTTAATAATACTTTTATGTTTCCAGTATAATGATTCGCTGAGAATCTGATTCAAGATTAAAATATAAATTTTATGATCATTTGAAAAATATTGTCACTATACAACACTCTTACTACAACAATTTATGACTAATGTAGCACTAGAAGAGTTAAACATTGGTTTAACAGAATGAAATTTTCTAGAAAAGGAGATCTAGTATTAGGATGTGAAAAAGAGGAAGATCTACAACGCCTTGAAGGAGAAGTTAATAATAAATTAAGTAATGGAATCAGTGTTACACAGTCCAAGGGTAGACTGTTTAGTATGAAAATAAATGGTGTAGTGGATCATGATGTTTGGGCTGAAAACAAAATTTTTATTAAAAAGTTTATCGACTAAAATAATATTGATGCAAATTTAGAAGATGTACAGATTTTAAAAAAGAAATAAACCAAAATGAAGCAGTAGCATTTATCAAAGTTACAAACCAAATAAAGTCACAGGTTTTGAAACTAAATAAAATAATGTTGGGCTATGGAATATGTGACATTAGTATAAACATAAATATTATAAGATGTTACAATTGCTTGGGTTATGGTCACATTGGAAAGTTTCTTACAAGAGCTATATGATGTAAATTTTGCGCAGGAGAATATGATAGTAAGCAACAGAGAGGGCAAAAAGTGGTAGATGAAGAGCACACTGCACACTATACAAACTGTCCATACTATCAAAAGTGTATAACCAGGTGGCAAATAAACAAATCAATTGGTAGCAAGCAATCAAAGAAAATAATAGTTCACTAATATATCATTTAAATGTACAAAGTTTATATGCTCATTATGACGAATTAGCAAATTTTATGTTGTACAATAATCAGAATGCAATATGTACCAATATGCCAAGGTAACAGTAGATATAACAGATAGCGAAATAAATATAGATGGATACTCAATAGTAAGATGTAACTCTGAAAATAGAAGAACTGGTGGCATCATTGCATATATCCGTAATGCTATTAAAATATTGGAAAGCAAAGCCAAGCATTATGATAGTGGGTGCTGGACAATAAAGGTAGTATTCAAATTACAAAAGAAAATATTTTATAGTAGCAGTGTCAATCTCCTAGCGGAGATCTACAGAACTTTATTGAAATAATTAACAACATATTGGAAGGAATGGTGGAAGCCGCAGGCAATCATGTAATAATTGTACTGGGTGATTTTAATATAAACTGGCTTAATAATACAAGCATTAAGAAGAGATTGGAAAGTGTTTTTAGACAAAATGGTATGTCAGCTAGTTGAAGAAGCAACCAGAGTAACAAATATATCCGAAACTTTAATAGACTTAGTATGTAGCAATAATGAGTATATTCGATGTGATATAATGGACACACTAAAAGTTAGCAATCATAAATGGCAAAAAATAATATTAAAAGAACCTAATATACAAAAGTATGATCTAATCTAAGTAAATAAAACAGATTACGATCTGTTGAATAGTGAAATGATAGCATGTGATTGGAAATATGCCGATCAAGACATTGAAGAACGGTACGGGATTTTTGAATCGAATATTAAGTTAAAACTAAATGAGTGTACCACTAAAAAAGTAATTATCAAGAAAAGGCAAAAGAATTGGTTTAACGAAAAGACTAAGCAAAGCATACTAAATAGGGACAACAAATATATTGAATTTAAACAAACTGGGGACCAAAGAAAGTGGGATGAGTACCAAGAGTCAAGAAATATATGTGTAAAAACGTTGAGAAGAAAATGAAACATTATGATGAAGAAGTCAAGAGATGTGATAATAATCCAAAAAATTATGGAATATATTAAAAGAAGTTACCAACAAAACTGTAACACTGAATTAATAGAGTTAGAAATAGATGGAAAAATAGAAACTGATAAAAGTATTATAGCAAATAAGTTGAGTAATTATTATGTAGATAGTATAAATGACCTAATCATTAATGTTCCTATAAACAGCAATATATTAAAGTTAGACGGGATACAACATAGTTATAATAGATAAGTTTGAGGAAGTAAGCCTAAATCAGTTAAAAGGATGATTTCAAATTTAAATAAAAAAGGTTGGGTTGGTGAAATAAATATGAACATCTTTAAAGAATGCTTTGATTCACTAGGGTATCCACTCTTAAATATTGTTAATTTATCTTTAAACAATGGAGTTTCACCAAATGATTTAATAAGAGTAATCATTGTACCTATACATAAAGTCAAGGGAATAAACAAAGAAACAAATAAAAAAAAAAATAATTGAGCAGGCTGTTTACAACCAGATACTTGAATTTGTTGAAAATAATAATATATTAATTCCGAAACAATCGGGTTTTCGCAAAACTCATTCTACAGAAACAGCTCTGCAGTTAGTAATAAATAATTGGGAAGAAGCACGAAATATGAATAACAAAATCTTGGCTGTATTTCTAGACTTTAAACGAGCATTCGAAACCATTAACAGAAGCAAACATACAAAATTGTACAAGTATGGATTTAGGGGTACTGTATTGAAATGGATAAATAATTATTTAAAGAATAGAACACAAGTAGTTAAATGCGGAAAGACGCTATCGGATGTTAAAAGTAATGACATTGGCGTACCACAAGGTAGTAAGTTAGGCCCACTTCTATTTATCCTATATGTTAATGACATCCAGAGTGCAGTAAAGGACTGCAGATGATACATTACTATACATTGCAGGAAAAGATGTACATGAACTAATACAGAAAACAAATGTAGAATTAAATAATGTCATGTGTTGGATGGAGGCTAATAATTTAATACTAAATGTGTCTAAAACTAAGGCTATGTGTATAGGAGGTGCGTCGGAATATGATATATATGTTGAGGCAGCAAGTAAAAAAATTGATTGGGTTTCAGAATTCAAGTATTTAGGAGTATATATAGATAATAAGCTAAAGTTTAAAGTGCATATAGAAAATTAATTAACAAAATTTCAACAACATACTTCTTGGGAAGAGCTGCAAAACATTTCAATATTAAAGCAAAATTTTACTTTATAATTTATTGATACTATCAAGATTCAATTATTGCGGTCATTACTATTAAATGACAATAAAGGAAAAGTTCAAAATTTCAGAAACTTCAGAATAGAGCAATGGGTTCAATTCTGCCAACAAATAGATATACAAAGATAGAAACTATACTAAAGAAGCTTAAATGGTTAAATGTGCAACAATTAATAGACAAAATGTGCTATTTTATTCATAAAATTAGGTGCTCTGCCAAAATATCTTAGTGGTTTAACACAATGTGGAAGAGATGTGCATCCTCATAATACTCGCAACAAAAACTTTTTATCAATGGAGTAAATGAGTCAATGCTGCATAAGGCGTTAAAAAATACAATAAATTACCGAAGAAAATAAAGGAGACTAAATCGATATTTATATTTCAGAATAAAATCAAACAAATGTATTTATAAACTTAGATTTGTACAACTTATTTACCATTATGATTATAGATATAGATTAAGATTAATTTTTTTTAAGGGATATATTTGTTTCTTTTTGTTGTATTAAAATAAACGTTACTTACTTACTTACTTACCAATTCTACTTTGGCTTTGGTGCTTCTGCACATGCGCAGAGATTCATTTCGCGTTTTATTATTTTGTTCTGGTAATTTTTAGGTTAGGTTAGTTAACCAAATAACGATGTTGGACGGCAAAAACTAGCGGGAACGTTTTCATTTCTTGCTGTAATTATTATTGAAAATGGTTGCGACTTGTGATATATGTAAAACAACGTTTAGCAAGGAAAGTAATTTAAGAGTACACGTAAAAAAGTTCCATCCTGGTAAGAAGTTTCGCTTTATTTAATTTATAATTTAGGTATTGGTTAATTTACATTTTTATATTTAATAATAATTATATCTCTAAAACTTATTTTCGGATTAATTAACCAAATTAGTCTCGTCCAAAACATACAAACAACAGCATTCTGCAATGAATGCCAAAAAAGTTTTGTGATGTATTCAAATTTAGTACAACATGTAAAGCGATTCCATCCAGGTAATGAATAATATTTTACAAGCTTTTATGTAACTTGCCATGTTAGTTTTTAATCTTTAAACTGCTACTTCTGTAATTATAAATACAATAATTAAATTAACTGTACTTTTAATCTTTCATTTATTACAGATAAAGAAGACCAGTTGACGAAACCTAAAAAGTATACACAGAATGTGACAAATGTAAAAACATTTTAAACAGCTAAAATTTTTTCTATTTTGCGTGTTTAATATCTTCATTGTGACACTCAAACGGGTGTTTTAATGTTTGACTTTAAAGTTCAGTAATCTAACGTTTTTTTCTTGATGTTGGTATGTAAACTAACAATAATAGTTTTAATACCCTATATTTGTATCGAACTCAAACAAACAAATACCACTGTTGCCAACCTACATTCAAAATTATGAAATGAGGTGACAAATGGAATTTACATTTTTCAAAATTTTCAACACAAATACGCAAAATAGAAAAATAGTATAAGAAACTGTTTATAAGACGCTTTATCGCATTCGTCCATTAAACTCCCGCTGCACGGGTCGTTTTCTAAACTTGACACGTGCGATAAAACGCGTCTTACGAAACTTGTTTTATTTTAATATACTAAAAACTCACTACAAAATAATAATCACCAAGAAAGTACTAGTTCTAACAGACAAAAATCCCTAAAATGCAGTATTTGTGGTTTACAGACTTTTCCAGGAATCAGTTATAGAGTCCGGCAAACTCTTTTCCAATGTGGGGATAAACGTCAGCGCTTGACATTGTTGCCATACCTATGAAATTCGACGTCAACATAATACTTAGGTTACATTTTTACATTTATTTTGAAAATTAGTTTTGGATGGAAATGCTCGTTCTCAACTAAGTAACAATACTTTGAACAGTTCTTAGATCATTTTGCGATGATTAAGCAATTGTAACATTTTGAAGTAGTCATGTATAATTTCGAGGAGCTTATCGAAAATCTGAAAATGTGGAAAACGTCAAAATTAGAAGTTATGTGTAAACAGAAGAGCTGACAACATTGTAATTCATTCGGCAGTTCTAACAACCCAACAACGTATATTTCAGTAACATAGATATATCATTTGTAATTATCAGGGTTATTATGGAAGTTGGTATGTTAAGTTTGTCTCTCTCTAACAATTTCACCCCACAACGGAAAAGATTTTGCCGTGACTATATCAACATTTTCAGTACATTCATGATATAATAATTACCACAAAATCCGTGGAATTATCTGACAAAGATGCCTTCACACTTTGGAAAGCAAACGAAGAAAAGGCCACTTTTTTTATCAGTAAACATGGGTGGTATACAACTGAGAATTATAATTTTAAAATATGTTTGCCATCGATCTGGATATTATAAGAATAAAGGAAAGGGAATAAGACGTATAAAAACACAAGGGACAAAAAAATAAATGTGCTTTGCTCCGCTGGCATAAAACTTACTGTATGTCGTGCATCAGGAAGATGCCTTGTAAAATACACCAAAACACATGCAGGACATGCTAATAATTTGGGGCATTTGATTTTAACAAAAAAAAAAAGGGAGAGCTTTGCAATGAAAATTGCATCGAAACTTCCATTTCAGGCTATCTTGGATGAAGTTAGGGATCCCATTTGCAATTCAGAACTGGATCGAACTCATCTTTAAAAAAAAAGGATTTGCACAATATTCAACAAACTTTACATTTGAACAATGAGGCTATAAGACATACAAATGATGCAGTCAGCATTGAATCATGGGTAAAAGAGATCGAGAATAGTGGATGTGTGTTATTTTATAAGCCTCGGGACATTGCTTTATTGAAACATACAAATTTGAAAAAAGAAGATTTTACTTTGATTGTTATGAATATGGGCCAATTGGAAATGCTTGAAAAGTTTGCTGATGACTGTATGTGCATAGATGGCACCCATGGCCTCAATCCTTATGATTTTCAGTTACAAACACTTTTGGGTTTCCTTGTAAATTTTATTTAGCAATCCGTCAGATGAGGAAATATTGTTTTTATTTTTTTCATGTATAAAAGATAAATTGGGAAGACAAATAAAACCACGAGTTTTTATGTCAGACATGGAAAAGACATTCTATAATGCATGGATATGTGTCATGGAACCGGCAGACTTTCGGTATTTAATGTGTATATTACTGTGTACAGATAAACATTATTATTATTTTTTTTGTGGTACAAAATCTACTGCACATGGCATGTAGACCGCTCTTGGCGTAAGAATCTGAACAAAATACATTCCAAAGAAAAACAGGTAGGTGCTTAACTATGTATAAGTAATTTTTTCCAGTTACATGTTTATGTTTCCATCTACAAACAACGTAGGACTGTTCTGCAAGAACTAGACCAAAGTGCATTTACGCAAATGGTGAATAATTTTTTGAGACTTGCTATATGATGAAGACACATTTGATTTTGGCCAGTACTTTAAAAACTATTATACTGGAAGCTTGGGCATATTGTTATCGCTTGCACAGTGGATTAAACACAAATATGCATAGTGAGCGAATGCATGCAGGGCTGTGTCTGCCTTTTTTCGGGCCCTAGCCACAGAAGGGCCCCACCAGATCTGCATTTCTATAACCAACAAGAATAAAAATACGGTTTCGACTTCGTTTATTTAACGTAAATTTAACATAAATGACTTAGTTATTCCCAAAGAAAGCAAAAACTAAAAACTTGAAATTAAAATGAAGAAAACTATATTTTTTGTTTTCTAATTTTAGTGTCAGTAAATGTATTAATGATATCATCGTAACACAACGTGTTGAGTATATCTTTTTCAATATACAACACGGACAGATCATTAAGTTTTTGTTCCGAAAGAATGCTCCGCAAATAATTCTTTACCAATTTCAATACTGAAAAAGAGCGCTCTCCTTGGGCGTTGCTCATTGGTAGTGTTAAGTAAAGTCTCACTATAGTTTCAACATTTGGAAATGTTGATACAATGTTGTTCTCAATTATAAAGTTAAGTTTATCAAATGCACTGCAGGTGGTACTGAGTTCTTAGAAAGAGATAAGCAGTGAATAGTTAGGTACTTTTAGTGCGTGAATAGTAAGTGACAATGAGTAAGTGGAAGTTAAGTGGTAAAGAACTAGATGATATTACGAACAATATAGACGAATTTGAGAACGAGGTAGATGAACGGGACTATAGTTCCGACGATTCTGTTGACGATCCTTTATGGGTTGAATCGATCAGTAAAAATGAGCAAGAATTGTCGAGCAGCAATGATGAGCAGCAGGACAATATTGCAGATGTCTTACAGGAGATGACTCTGGAGGAAGAGCGAGAAGCTGCATCAGAAGAACTAGACAATCTCGTACCACCAGAATGTATTTGGTCTACGTATGAAGGTAGACACAAAAACTATTAACCCCAAACAAACTATTAACCCCAGAACTACCAAGAAATATTCGCGACTTAATAAATGAAAAGAGACGAACGTAGAAGAACTAAGAAAATTCTTAGGCTTAACGATATGGATGGGATTAGTGAAAATTAGTTCTCTCCAAAATTATTGGGCCAAGGCGGTATTTACAATAACAAAATTCCGCCTTCCATTATGTCAAGAAATCGGTACCAAATGCTTTTATCAATGATCCATTTCAACAATAATGAAAACACTCAGGTTGGAAATCGCCTGGGAAAAATACAGCCGTTAGTAGACATATTGGAACGCAAATTTCAAAAACTGTTTGTGCCAAATCAGTACATCGTTATCGATGAGATACTTGTGCCGTGGAGAGGCCGCCTAATCTTTAGGCAATATATTCCTAATAAAGCACATCGCTACGGCATAAAACTATTTAAGTTATGCTCCATTGATGGGTATACATGGTCCATAAAAATTTATGCCGGTAGGTCGGCAAGTGGTATAAGAGAAATTGGTTTGGCGCATAACGTTTGTTTACAATTAGCAGCAACACTTTTGAATCAGGGCAGAACTTTATATATCGATAACTTTTATACCAATTATGACTTGGCTAAAGCATTGATAGATCAGAATACCCATGTTGTAGGAACATTCAGAGCAAAAAAAACATGCCAAAGGAAGTTGTAACAGCCAAATTAAAAAAAGGCGAAATTATTGCTCGTGAAGACCAGAACGGTATTGTCGTTTTAGTATGGAAAGACACTCGTGATGTCCGTCTTCTCTCTACTAAACATTCACCTACATTATAGTTCCTGTTAATCGTAAAAATACACCTACTAGCAAACCTCTTAACACTGCTCCTGGTAGTTCTATAGACCCAATCAAATTGGACCAACCCGCTACTTCTGCGAATGTTGTTCCTTCATTACAGCAATCTTCTGGTCCGGACCAATTTACAGAAGAATCGGATATTCAAGATGAATTCCTACAAATTATTCTGCAGCTGGTGGTTTAACTATGAAAATGAAACCTTCAATACCTGCTCGACGTAAGTCGAAGAAGGCTACGCACAAACCACTTGGAGTTTTGGCTTATAATCAAGGAAAAGCAGGCATAGATCTTTCCGACCAAATGGCGTCTTATGTATTTACCTTATGGAAAGGTATAAAATGGTTTCGAAAGTTAGGGTTAGAATTTCTCCTAGGAATAGCAGTGGTTAACGCCTGGGCCGTGTACAAGCATATGACCAAGAAAAGATAGGAATAATAAAGTTTAGGGAACAGTTGACAGCCGAATTACTCAATATTGAACAAGCAAGCGAACCGCAACTAAACACGGAAAGAAATCAGCACATCATTTAGTTTCGACAGTCGAAAATGGCAAGAAGATTGGGCGAAAATGTACATCTTGTTATGGAAGAATTCAAAGGAACTAGGCCGTAATCAAGCCATGAAGAAGGCAAAGGGGTCGATACTCACTGCGATGGGTGTGTAGATTTACCTGAGCTATGTTTGCTATGTTTTAATTTAATTCATCAGAACAATTAACGAATTATAACCTTATTTATTGAAACTGTTTAGGTTGCATTACCTCCATTTATTTTTACGTTTTAGAATGTTCTAATTTATTTTTACGTTTTTCCCCGTTCTTAAACGTTAATGTTTTTATTTCTCTGGCATTTTAATTAATAAATAAATTATAAAAGAACACTTTTGTTTTAAATTGTCCTATAAAACCAAAGATTGTTAGTTTGCTAAAACCAACCAAAAAGTGATGTTTCACAAGAGGCTACCAGGTTATATCCTCATTTAAAACACGTTGGCTGGCATACAAATGTGCATGACACAGCCTACAGGAAAATGTGTCTGTCGCCCGTATATGGGGGCACGCAATGTGTTAATGTCAGTTACATTTTCTTTTAGGGCTCTAACAGCATCAGATCTGGTATTAGATAAAGGTTTAATTGTTAAGTGTTTTTCGTCATGCAGCTTTCAAGTATATTCCAAGTGGATGCGTAGAAAAAACAGAGTTCTTGAATAATATTGAAAACGCTGTTACCTCCATACTGCTTTCCGCTGCTGCATTTCCAACCAAATTTAACAAGTAGGCTGCACATGGAACAAATTCCGCAGAAGAACATTGTCCTTTAATTAAGTTTTGAAGTCCATTATAACAACGGGCCATATTCGCCGCGTTGTCGTAACTCTGACCTGGACAATTTTAAATATCAATTTTATTTCGTTAAAGTAGCTTGAAATTACCTGTTCCAAATTTCTTGGTGTATGGGATGTGATGGAATAAAGTTAAGGAAACGTTCGTTAATTTTACCCTTCTATACATATCATACAATAACGGTTAATGTGTGCAATGTCAGGCGTAGAGTCTACAATCAAAGCAAAATATTTTGCTTTTAGTTCTTCCAGTATTTTATTTCTTATATGATCGCCAATGAGAGTAATAAACTGATCGCAAATAGTAGATAATAAATAGTGGACATGTCCCTTTCCCAAGTTTACGTATTTGTTTGTGGTTTCGTAAAAAGGACCAAACTCAGTTAGATACTGTAGTGCGCCAATATGGTTGCCGCTGTGTTCGTTGTTGAACGTTTGACTTTTTCCACGAAAAGCCAAGCCATTGGATGCTAAATACTTCACCGTAGCAACAACTCGCTTCAAAATTTGTCTCCAATACAATCAGTCCGACTTTTCGGCTTCAATAACACGTTCCTCACTCCTGCTTGTTCAAATAAATAGACGTATCGATGAAATGTGATCCACAGAATTTTCACGTTCTACTAATATTTTTGAAATATTTTTCCATCATTCGTGCATTTTGATAATTTCGTTTCTTTTCGTGAAAATAGTTTGCAAATGTAGTATGTAGTAATATGCCATATTATTGGTTTCTGCATAAATAAACCATTTTATTCTCCCTAATAAATGCATACGTGGTTAAGGACCTATGCACTATTAGTGGGCACTTCTTTGTATGTCGTTCTTGAGGATTTCAATGACCCAAATACTGCCGGTGGTTTACATCGTACATAATAGTTTTCCATGACTGCGGTGATTGCGTGGGGTCAAAGAGCAATGTCTCTTGGGAGCACACAAACGCTATCCCTGGTATCGGTATGGGTTTGAACCTCTTCTTGTATTTCGCTAATAACTGAGGTATCATCCGTTCCCGTAGTACACGTATTATGTATGGATGCATCAGTATTTGAACCACAGACACTTTCGTCATGCGCTAAATTTTTTTTAGAAGTTTCTGAATCACAATTATGCGCAACAGGAAATAAGTTAGAACTACCCGCACTTTCGTTATCCGCACATTGTTTTTTAGAGGTTACCAAAAATGATGAAAGGATCAATTAAATCTTCTTCTGTTCAAGTTCTCGTTTCTCCCGTCTTTTCGTTTTTCGCAACCACTGGCGTGTTTATACGACATTACTATTTAGTTGGTACCACTAGATGTAATCTAATACCAATTACATATTGTAACATCAATCAATTATGTGATTATTTATAACAGATTTATTTATAACAGTTCGGATTTATTTATCACTTAATCGCAATTACATTTATAACACTTAAAACCGAGTGCGAAATTCATTAACAAATTTATTACAACATCGATATTAAGACTACATCCTCAACAAATTTTACGTTCCCTCATAAGGCAACTGTAAAACGTCATGAAGGTGTCAGTTTTCTAGGCCAGCGTCAGCGATTGTCATCGTATTTCATAGAAGGATCGAGACTTCCACTTGTAATGTAATCTTTATCGCCGGTGACTAATTCTTTCTAGACTTTTCCGGCGCCTTTGTTTTATCCAGATTTGCTTTTCTTAGAATAAGTAATTACCTTAAATTGCAAGTGCAAGCGAGCTAATTCAAATATACAGTAGCAACGCCACATTTGCTTTTGGGTTTGAATGTAAAGTTGTCTTAAATTAACGACTTTAGCTTTTCAGTTCGGAAATCCTTGCAAATATTTTGTTTATTTATCTAATTTTATAGCCAATAGAAGTATTTTACGGGCCCTAGGCATGTGCCTAGGCGAAAACGACCCTGAATGCATGAAACCATTAATATAATATATATATATATATATATATATATATATATATATATAGATGATTAAAGTAGGCATAATAAAGGGGTAGAGTTTATTGAGTTTGAATTTTTCTATAGTGGGCAAGTTAGATAAGTTTGTGCAAGTATACAGTTCGTTTTCAATGAAAAAATAGTTACGAGTGCAAAATTATGGTTTTGATGTGACAATACAGGCTTTGTGGGTTTGCACATGTTTGTTATTTTCATAAAAAGATTGAACTATACCAGTAGCATGTGAGAAAGTTCAACATGATTAATATTAATGGGTACGATTTGTTTCGTGTAACGTATTTATGTAATTTCGCATTTTATTCATTGAATTGTAGCATTTTGAACACATATCAGATATTGATTACATGGAATATGATAATTATAATATGTAGAATGTATAGTATTAGGTACAATGCATAAACTATTTAAAATATGAAAGAAAGGATATGATACTTACATAGTATATTTGTAATTCAAAGACAAAGTATATAAAACATGCATAAGAAGTGATAGTGATTTAAAAACATATTTAAGTACATGAACAACAATTGTGCAGTATGATATTTTATATAAAATTGCAGTATTGGTGTTAGAGACAAATATACGAACACATTTTATGAACATTTCAAGTGTTATAAACAGCTATTACACAAATTAAAAGTAAATTTATGTTAAGTTAGGTTAAGTATTATTTGCAAAAATTTCACAAAATTATAGTTTTTATAGGGTAAGATAGATTCAAAATAAATTATAAAAACATTTAATAGTAAGTTTCCCTCATTTCAACTAGGAATTTAACTATAAATATGTGATAAAAATCTAAATTAGAAAAGTTAGATTAACTACCTAAATTTTAAATATGAAGGTAGAAGTTTCGTAAAATTTAAATAGAATGGGTTGAAATAAATGTATTCTAACACAGTTTTTTATGTGGAATTTGAATATGTAATTAGTTTAGTTGTAGGATGTAAGATTTTTTTGATATTAATAAGTTTAGATTATAAGTTGTCAGAATGAAATTTATCGAAGCAAAATAGGGCTTGTGAGATGTTTTTTTATGCGGAATTTTGCCCTGATTCCAAATCTGTAATTAAAAATCAAATCCGAATTGTATTAAAAAAGATATAGCATAATTTATGTTTTAGTTAAGTTTACAATTTTGTTTAGACCAATCAGAAGCTAGAATCTTTTGTGTGTAATGTAGAAAAAAAATTGAAAATTTGGTATCTAAGAGAAATGTATAAAAGGAATTGCTCCTGATTTCTCACTCTCTTACCACTCTTGCTTTTGAATTTTTGTGACTAACAAGTCATAGTGTTAGTATTATTTGTGTTAAAATGTAAGTAACAATTCTCGTAAACATTATAGGAATTGAAACGCGATCGACGTAGAATTGAGAGATCAGAAACAATTGTTTTAACCTATAATTAAAGTTAAAAATAAGGTTATCGATCACAATTGTTCGATAAAATTGTAATTGTTCCGATTTTCAAGATCGTGTGTAAATATCGAGTGATATGCAATTTTTTTTGTTAATGTATTCTTCAATTATCTTGATTCGATATTTATTTTGTTGTTAGTGATTACGATCATAAAATAAATCTTCACTTCAATAACGGAATCTGAAATAAAGGTGCAAGTGAATACAAAATCTAGATGAACTTAAAATACAAAATTAAACCCGAGAAATTATTAAATAAATAATACATTTTAAAATTAACACAAATAAAATAAAGTGCTTGTTTATAAGCATTTGAGCATTAAGTACATCGTATTTACCACATGAAGAACAGCCAACAGTTATTTGATTGGATGAAATTATAGAATGTTAAGCAGCATATTTGGGACAGCAAGGCAGTATCACCGATTTATGGAAGGAAGTCTACGTCCAATGTTTAATGTGGACCAACCCGAAATGAACATTATTTGGAATTTGCAGCAACACATGTGAGTTGTATTTCGATTTCATAATCCTTTTGTATTGATTATTTTTTTTATGTCCTGTATTTAATTTTTTTAAAATTATGTATAAAAGTTTGTACGAATTCACGTGTCAATATCTGAAAAGTAAATGATTCAGCGTTATATTAAAATTAATAAGTTTACCTCAAACAAAATTAAAATTGTGCTCAATAATTTAGATCAATTGCAGACATTTTTGACAGGGTACATTTATTTCAGTATTAAGTGCGGAACGCATGCGTATTTTTGCAGATCTCAACAAAGTTGGTTTCACATTGTAACTGTTTATTATAAAATACAATTTGATCATTTACATGAATAATCACAGATTAAATTTATATTGGCAACAATTTTTGTTAATATTACAATAATAAGAAACTCATTTCCCCAAAGTTTAATTTAAAGTGTAAATATTATTTTAATTAATTAATTTTATCCCATGAGCCACCACAATATATATATATATATATATATACATATATATATATATATATATATATATATATATATATATATTATAAATGGGAAAGTGGCAAAGAGACTCGATAAAGCAATAAATGCACTGATGAAGTTTATCCGAGACAAACTACTTGAAAGATTGATCACTTGAAATAAAGGCAAAATTTCTAGTAAAATTAAAGATTTCCAAGCTAGACATAAAACAAGTGAATGTATGGATCCAAATCTGGTCATGGTCAGAGAACAGGGATGGGATGTACCTTCAACTTCATGTCAAGAATTTTATAAAGTGGAAGAAAGAAAACTAAACTGTAATAATTGCAAATTGGTGTGTCAACAATGCAATGCATGCATTCATCAATATTCCTGCTCATGTACAGATCCTCTGTGAAGTGGAATATGTGCAAGCATGCTCACCTAGTCTGCAAATTTCTTAATGACAGAAAAGAGCTTGAGGTCAGAAATATTGTACAAGAATCAGGTAAATTGACATAGATCTCACACATTTCAATAAAAAAAAATCATCCATTATTCCAAAGATACTGTTGTATAAAAATAGCAAACAAACGAAGAACAAAAAATCTACAGCGTAATCCTATACAGTATATGTTTACAGAAGCAGAACCTAAAACTCCACGGTTTCTATATGCTACTGCATGCATTTCATTACATTTCTAGGCCTACTTACGTCTCACACTCTTATATTCCCGCCCGGTATAGAGTACGCCGTGGCTAATCACAACATCTTCTTAAAAGTAGTCTCTCGGCGGTAATTTAATTATAAACACTCCGCATAGGAGCGCTGAATTCGTGTTTTAGGCATATACATAGAAGTATATGATCTTAGGTCGCGAGTTTAACATCCTTTTGATAGTTCTTCTCAACATTTTAATCATTGAATGAATAACCTTCACCTTTGTAAACTTTGAAATCTCATGAGTAAGCTCCGTTTTTTTCTAACTACAGGTTATAATTATTATTTCTATCACTTACTTTCTAAGATAATCTATTAGAGGAGATCGCATACCTACCAATAGGGAATATACACGTACTTTTGTTATGTTTAATTCACTGTTTACATCATAGCATAATAAACAGTATATTACATAATAACGGTGGCAAGTAGCCTATTACGCACGAGTGATTATTACGATCACGGCCCGAGTTGTGCACTATGCTTTTTCTACTCTATGGAGTATATGAGTAATACGGAACTACCACTTAGTGCATAAACGTATTATAGGATTTTATGGTTCATTTCAATTCCCATATTAACAGTTAGAGGTAAAATTTAAACTACAAGTACAGACAAGTACTGTCTGTGCTACAAGGTTAGAACTAGTTACTCTATTTATTTTGTTAGTTACCTTGAAATTAAACCCTAGTTTAATTATTGTTTATGGTGATATTAATCTTTACTTTATTAACAGAAGTTATTGTTCTAAAGAAGTGTTAAATTTAAATAAAGTTTGATTGTGCTTTAAAAGTCAGCAAATCACTAACTGCGTCGATTAGAAAGGTGAAAGAAGTAATACCGCAAGTTAAAATAACCTAAACGTAATAAACATCTTGTAACATTACAATTAAAAAATGTGAAATATGCCACGTTTAATAAATTTGTGAATGTAGCACCTACCACATTTATCAAATTATTATAAAGTTAGTTTTATTTCAAAAAACAAAACGTTGCAGAAACAATATATAATGAATAACATAATTAATGAATGCACCCAAATATGTGGAATTCGCTTATTTTCATCTTTTCAAAAGAACTAATGTTATAATCTAAATTAACTTGTAACGTATTAATAGATTAGATCATGTCCTAAGTTATTATCTAATAACCTATTTTTTATTAAGTAAACCCACTAAATAAACTGCAACAAAAAGCAAATAATTCATTATCAAATATTATTATAAGTGTTTGTTATGAACGAATAATCCTACTCGAGGTAAACTTTTTATTTATGTATTTAATAAAATTAATAATAATTTTTTATTACATTATCAAATATGTTTTATGTAAAATTTATATAGCTTTAAAACAAGTCATATTCGATATTTCATAAGTTTCCGTAATGTACATAATATATTATTATAAATTATTTAACAAAACAAATACCTGCTACTCCTTGATCTCAGTGGACGTAAAATCTGGATTCGATGCGGAATAAGATGTCATTATAAATGCATCTATTCTAGGAACATTATATAATACGAGAACACCATTTTTCTTTATCAAACACTACAAATACCTCACAAATCCTAATGTTACGTACTTGCCATAGACGGATGAAGCATACTTTGATCTAACCAATGTTGTTGCGTTTCGCAATTTTGAATTTCCCGCACAATTTTCACATTTTATTTATTATTCTTTCTATTTTCCGTTGATAATACCTACTATATAATTTGCTTCCATTTTGATTCTTTAATAGACGTCATTATCTCCGATGTCCATCATAACCATTAATTCACAGAACACTTTACGAACATTTTTAGGTTGGTAAAGCTTGTTCCGGAATTATGCCATGCATGTCACTCTTACAAAATGTGTCAAAAACGGGATGCGTCGAGTGGAAAACGTTGACGTGAGCAAACTCGTGACCATATTTTTGGCAATTTCGCGTATTTCAGGGGGGTGTAAGATTATCTTGATTATCTTCCATCTTCGTATTTTGTGATAAAATTTGGATAAAACAAAGGGCGACTAGATCAAATTTTCACTTTTACAATTGAAACATTACCAACCGCCACAACAATACCTCATATCCTAATCAACTAAAGTACAAATTTGTTGCTTAAAAACGGCCAATTACAAAAAATAACATAAAAAACATGTTTCACAAGACCTTGAAGTGCTCATTCTTCAAAAATCTCGTTTGTAATGTGCACAAAAGCTGAACACGTATACAAAAAAAGTAAGGGAAGGGGTCAGAGAGAGAAGGGCTCCGCAACTAACAGCTTGAGAGCGTCAGAGCATTGAGGTCGGAGAGAGAAGGAAATATATATATATAAAGTTAGTAATTATCACGCGATAGCTTTGGTGTTGATGGCTGACGTTTTAACCTTTAAATCCGCACGATGCGTAGGAAATAAGTAATACTAATTAATCATTTCGTATGGTGATGAATAAATATAAATCCGACCCTAGTCGATGCATTAATCACCTCCAGAAAATATTTGATTCCTCTGGGAATTACAACGTGACCTGCACCCACTTGAGGAAGAAAAAAGGAAGGGAAAGCGTTCTTTTTCGAATTTAATAACTAGAAACTTGTCATTGTGACCAACCGTAAACCAGTAGTTCTCAATGGTGAACATACGTATTAAGTATGAGTGACCATCAACTATTTTGGATATTAAATGGTTTATTTAATTTAGGAAAATAGCATATTAAAAACAACGTTAAGTGAGAAAATAATAGAAACGGCAGTGACCAAATGTATTTCATAGCAATCTGCTTAAATAGTGTAACATCCGAAATAATTACATATTACAAGTTTTTTTGAGCTTGTATTCGTGCTTCAAGACTGGTCTTATGAAACTTGTTTCTAAGTATTATTGTGATACTCAATCGGATATTTTAATGTTTGACTTTATGAAATTGAAAATTTATTTTTTTTTATGTTGATAAAACCAAACCTCCGTAAATTAAGACTTGTTAAGGGATGTAGGACTGTATCTTAATGATAGTCCAAACCTTCATTCTTATATGTCAGGCTGCGAGGCTGCATACCGGAGATAATCTTTTAATCCCAACTTAAGTTCAACGCAACTATGTTCAAAAAGATTAAAACTGTGACAGTATTGCTTTTAATATATTTACTACGTTTATCGGTCCAGTGAGTGCGGCTTAATCATACACAATACTAAATTACGTTACTATAAAGGACTCAACCGGCTCAGGCAAATTTTCCTATAACATGTACAACATGTAGAAAATGTCCTTCCCAAATGCACATTTCAAATCGTTTATGGTGATCAAATTTCGAAGTAAATTGGCAATTGCCAATATAATTCCACTTTATAAAAAGGATAACCCATGCCTAAATATTAACTAGTAACTATAGACCAATCCTTACTGTAACGTTTTCCCAAATCCTTGAGAACGTCTTCTAAATAAAATTAACTACATTCTTCAACGGATTCGATATTTTTGGTAATACTGAATTTGTATTTTGTTATTCACATACAAAGTGTAATTGTAACATAGCCCACCTTCAATATTGATTCCCGATATGTTCTTAAGTGTAGGACCACACAAATAGGTTTGGTATCCCCAGTAGAAAACAACGGCTTTAATGTCGACTTCTATTACTAATCCATAGTATTTAAACATGTGCTATTCTATGGATTTGCTCACAGCAATCTACCCGAAATAATCCAATCCATGAAGTTATTTGCCGTAAAAGAATAAATACCGCGGGTCGTAGTAAAAAATCATGACTTAGGGTCATGGAGGTGTAACTACAGCGCGGGCAAGATTCACGACGTATTACTATTAGTTTGGAAGACACCCTGATGTTATTAGATATATTGTCACATCATGGGGCTTTAAACTTGTGGTAGCTCAGATACTTAGCATAACGAGAGGGATGTGACTTTTAACCAAGATCTTCAACAGGTAAAAAGGAAAGATAAGAGAGAGCTGTTTTTGTTAGTACATGGTAATAATCAAATATAAAGAAGCAAAAAGTAGTATAATAAAGGAAATAAAATTATTACATGGATTTGCACAAACTGGTACCCTGTTAATTTAAAATCTATTCTTGCTAACACGATAATGATAATTGTTGGCATAGTTATAATAACAATAATAATATAATACTAATTGCTAACACCCTTTCTACTCATGTTTATAGTAAGTGATAATTGACGTAAGTAACGTCCGGCCGCTTATTTTAACTAGGAAACATCTTAGCGCATGTAGATGGTTGTTAACATAAAAAAGTCCATTTGTGATCATCTGCCCTATGTTATTGTAATTTTTACATGCATTTCTTGACTAGTTATTGAGGTCATGCAAAGGAAGCTCGTATATAATGATTAATCTTTAATGTAAAGGAAATTATTCATACAATATTATATTGAATTATCTAGAACATAAAGTAAAAATGAATTAGAAAGGTATTGAAATTCTCTTGGTGACAATATTTGTTGTTGTTACCTATCCTTCCTCTAAAGTCAAACGGAAATCTCCTCCTGGATCTATGGTTAGACGAGCTATGCTACTTATACTTGTTAAATACCATTTTGGACGGTTCTGCTAAGAAATACAATTATATATTAGTTGTGATTGATATATTTTTGATATTTAAGTTTGAGGTCATTTCCAGGTAGTGCTATCAAACTGCTTAAAGGAAATACCTTTTAGGTTAACAATTCCCGCAGTGTATTGTTTTGGGTAATTTTGGTTCAAATAATTTACGAATGTTTGAGTTTTTATTGTACCACGGAAAGATATCACACCCTCAAGTTAAACCAGTCGAGAGCATCAGTCGTGCGTTAATGTTCATGTTTGGTGGTTGGGCACAAAATAACCGGAGGTGGGATAAAGCCTTGGCAAAGATTGGTTGTAAATTGTTAGATACTTTTGTTTAATCTACTGAACTTGTTGCTACTAATATGTTTCGACTAGTACAGTAAGCAGTAATTATGATATAAGACTGATCGAAATCTATGCAGCACCATAGATTATACATTCAAAATCAATGTTTGTACGTCTAGTAGCAATACATTTAGTGGACCAGCCAAAAATATTTAAAACTAGTACCTTATATATAAATTACGGGTTCTTTAAGTATATTGATTGGGCTATCCGAACTTCTAAATGCAAAGTCGCTGGGCTTATTGCGACTACGAGAACTTTCTATTTGGAGTTCTTTTAGGGAAACTTAATCCTGTCGAGATTGATACTCCAGACCGTGCTTCTTTTTAGAGGACTCCAACAGTTGAAAATATTGGTTCATCTCCGATGGCCAACACTTCATCAGCTACGCTGGTGGCAAAATCCGCATACATCACTTTGTTAACAGCTGTCAGGTTTAGCATGGAACAAAAAAAAACAGCTGTCAGGTTTAGCATGGAACAAAAAAAAACAAAAAACTAGAAACTTATTGCTACAATTTCTCAAAAATACATCCAGTATTTCTCGTAAAGAATTGAATAACAATCTTACTTTTCCTGCGATTGGAGGGAGTTGTAACATATCTCAAAATAAGATATTCAGTCTTTTTGACATTCTTTATAAAATAAATTAAACAATCCTCTTTGATATCAATAGCAATTGAAGCTATCGTTGTCAGTAAAATAAGTGTGTTTACGAAGTTTAATGTGAACAATAATAAACGCAAAGAACAAGCTTGCTGTTATACATGGTTATACGATTGAGTAGCCTATTACTTATTGTTATACTACTTTTTGTAACGTTGATTAACTAAATCTTTAATATATTCATTTGCAACTAAAAACTAAACATAAGAATTAAATATCTAGTAAAAATTGTTCATTACTACTTACAAAATGCAACTGTATTAGGGTACATTGAGAACAGAATGTGTACATTTCATTAAATTTAATTTTAACTATGTACGTTACATCTTTGCAGTGCTGTGATGACTAAACATATTTATTTGGTAAATCATTTATTTCAGAGTAAAATTTCAAATTAAGATTTTTAATTACAAGATGTCAAAAAATTAAACTAAAAGTGGAAATGCAATTAAAAACAAAATTGAGGGAATGGTGATTATATCCTACTAATTGTATTATTGTATTAAAAAGAGTTGCATCCTGTTTTCCACCTATCTACAAGAAGTAAACGTATGTATACACAGAGTATTTTAAGATAAAAAAAAATTTCACATCTTTTGATTAATCGCTAAAAAAGATAACTATTACAACGTGATTTATTTCACCATAGTGTTTAGTTATAGGTATGGTGTACATTTGTCGGGAATCTACGAAAGTGTAGAAAGCCTAAATGCTCTGGCTTTTCTACGCTTGTTAAATATTTACAGATCTAACCGTAAATTGTATTAAATTCGCAGATAAATCTGAAAGTTTACATATAGATCTAAGAATTACATTGTTTTACGATCTATGTAGGGAAACTTGCAGATCTGGACTGGGGATTTAAACATCTATCCAGGAAAATACACAATTTATTTATACATCTGAAAATTTACAGATCTACCCGTAAATTAAGATCTATCTGTGAGTTTACAGAACCATTAGGTAATTTACAGATAAATTTGGGGCTATATTATTTTAGGTATATCTAAAATTTTACATATTTATCTATGAATTTACAGACATCTGGGAATTGTGTTATTTTCAGATTCATGTGGGAATTGGTAGACCTATCTGGGAATTTACACGTCTGTCTGGAAATTTAAAGGATTATACAGAAATTTAGGGATGGATCTGAGAATTGAATTGTTTTAACATTTGCATGAGGACTTGCAAATCTGACAATTTAAAAATGGGCTATGCAGCTCGTGTTACCATTGGCCCATTAGCTCGGTGCTCTATGCATGAATTTACAGATATATATATATATATATATATATATATATATATATATATATATATATATATATATATATATATATATCTGTAAACTCTCAGATTGATCTTAGTTCACAGAAAGATCTGTAATTCCCAGATAGATCTGAAAATAATGCAGTAGATAGATATATCTGTAAACGTTCAGATGGATTTGTAAGATCTTACATAGACCTAAAAACAATTCAATTCCCCGATCTATCTGAAAATTCGAGATGGATCTGTAAATTCTCAGATACACCTGTAAACAGATAAATCTTAATTTACATACAAATTTGTAAATTCCAGATGGATAAAAAGTAATACAATTAACAATAAATTTCCATATATATATATATATATATATATATATATATATATATATATATATATATATATATATATATATATATATATATATATATATATATATATATATATATATATAATATACAGGTAGATCTAAGAATTTTAAGTCTGCTTGAGATTTTACATATTTATCTGAGAATTCATAGATCTATTTAAGAATTTCCATTTTAGGTCTACTTGAGGATTTTCAGATGTATCTGAGAATTAACAGATCTATCTAAGAATTTACAGATCTATTTAGGAATTTACGATAGCTCTCGGAATTTTGTTTTTTTCACATCCATCTCAGAATTTGCAGAATGTATCCGTGAGTTTATATTTATTTAGAAATCAGCACCATCTTTGGGAGGGGGTGAAGTGTAGGGACTGCCCAGCGCGCCAGATTTGTTAGGGCTGGCCAAGCTTTACAGATCTACTTGGAAATTTACAGATAAATGTGGGAATTAAACATAATTTTCAAATAATGGGTAGTAAACAGATTTATGTGTCAATCATTAATAAATAACCTTAACAATCTTATTTCAAAGGACTGTTTTATGATATCATCTTAAATATCATATTCCTTGTAATATATAATCATTTATTTATTGAAAGCATCTGTATAGTTTCACACTTTAGTTTGTAAAAACATTGTTTCGCATTTATGATTAATCATAAATTAACAGCTCGAATATGATTAAAGGCGAACTCAACACTTAATATGCAAATAAGTTTTTAATTGCGTAAGTTACTTCATTATTGTGGTCACTTTCATATAATTCAAATTACTTACATTTCACAAGAATAAAATCAATTTGATAAATTCGATAAAAAAATTAGCTTATAAAATAAACTTAAGTGGGGGTATATATTTAAGGGCATTATTTATATAACTATTCGGAGTATTAAGATCTGTAATTAATGTATTAATTTTCGTTGTTGTTTTTGGATCACGTGTATTCTTTTGTTCAAGTAATTTACTAAGCACTGATTTTAATTGTTGAGATGAAGTGTCCTTGGATATTTCAACAAGCACTTGTAAAACCTCTGAAGTATAACCCTAAAAAATAGTGAGTGATAATCAATCAACAAATAATTTAAGATTACCCCATATTTGTTAAGCTGCAACCTTTTGGATTCTTGATTAAGAGAATCATACAGCTGAAGTAGTGTAACATAAGCTTGAACAGGTGGAGGTCTCTTGTTACCCACTATAAACTGTCGCACATATGCACCATCATCATAATTATCAGAAAATTTTCTTAATTTATCATCTTCATCATCGCTTGGTTCGTAATCATCAATTTTATTGATTAATTTAAGTAAACTAGCCGGTCCTAATCCTAATAAGTCTAAATCATTAGGTAATGTATTTGCGTTTGATGCACTTGGTAACTTTACTCTTTCTAATCTTACATTCAGCTCATCTTTCCCCTTGTCGTGGAATGTAAAATAAGTGTTATCATTAAAATTTGGATCTTCTAAGCGTTTTATGTAATCTTCCAGAAATGGTATTCGTAAATAAAGTAAATTTGGATTCTGGGGTTGGAATAATCCTGGTTTATGATGTGGTGTTGGACGTAAGGTTGTTGTTGTTGTTGTTGTTGATCCATCTGATGGTTTTGTCTCATATTTCATTAAATCGGTAAAGTAAGCAATAATTTGCATACTTGCTGGTAAATATGAACTTAGTAGTATAGGTCTTTCAACTTCGGGCTGTCCTCTTGAAACGATTAGTTCGGATGAGGATTTCTTAAACAAAATAAACATTGACAAATCTACTTCTATATAAAGTCGTTTTTAAATTTACATATAACTAAATAACAGCCAGAATAGCAGGTGTGGCCACTTTAGTATGCACCAAATTCTTTCATAAAAAAATATGCAATATTTTAGATTTAAAGTACGCATTTAACAAAAAAGTTTTGCCCTTAGCACAGCTCAATTAAATCTTGATCTGTTAGAAAATATAAAAATGAATGTTTGTGTATATAATCACTAATGTGTTTTTATATATTAATAGTAAATGTTCCGTATTGTTTTACCCACGCATTCGGCGTTACAAGTAGAACAATTTAATATATATATATATATATATATATATATATATATATATATATATATATATATATATATTATCTTCGTCAGTAGTAATGTTTGTTAAAAATTGTTAAAGATGTAGTAAACAAAATTGTTTACTACATCTTTAACATTTAACAAACATTACTACTGACAAGATAACTGAAGTTATCGAAACGTTTAGATTGTATAATTTAAAAGTACACCATTAAAAATCCCAAAAAGATAAGTATTTTAATATAATTATTGAATTTTAGGGTTATGAACGGGATTGTATTCTGCGTTTTTTAGAGGACCTGTCAAAGTTATGTGACGTCAGCACTTAGTGTACCGGCGTCATCTTGAATTTCTTTAAATAGCAACGTAGGTCGAGTGATATATCTCAGAAAAGATTATTTCTTCCTCTTTTAAGAAATAGTGAATAGTACAACATTACTTAAAAAAAACAAGAAACAATTGTCAAAGATTTAAAACATGTAATTTTTGAACACATACTAAATTACAACAATACTAACTAGGGTGATAACAAATAATGAAGTTTCCATATAACAAGTGATCTTGTTGAACATCCAACAGGACATCTTAATTTGTGGCAGTTTATGGTCTGCCAGATCTTGGACGGTCCTGTACACCACCGTTTTCAATAAATCTACTCATTATTGGCCATTTAAATCATTGAACAAATACTTACTTCTTCATAAGTACGTTTTTTATCACCATAGCAATTAACATTAATATCTGGATTCTCTGTTTTTCTGATAAATACGCCATTCTTAATTTACTGCTTGAAAATATAATTTAAACACTGTAAATACCAACGACACTTTACGGTATTTTTTGACACATTTTTTTTATAGACTACTACTGTTTTGTTTTATATTAACCATCTACCAGTAGCGTACCAACAATAGTACAAAATACAAGTAAATTAATAGAACTGTAATTTTATAGGATATTTTCTTAGTAGTGTTGTACTTATACACTATTTTTGAAAAGAGGAAGAAATAAGTTTTTCTGAAATAAATCACTCGACTACGTTGCTATTTAAAAAAATTCAAGATTGAGGCGGTACACTGAGTGTTGACGTCACATAAGTTTGACAGGCCCTCTAAAAATGCAGAATACAATCCCGTTCATAACCCTAAAATTTAATAATTATATGTTTATTATTTTCAAAGAAAATACTTTGTTGCCAGACTTTCTCTCTACCCACGATAATTCAAATACCGATAAGAAAATTCAACATTGTTGCCAACTTTCTAAGATATCTGAAAATAACTAAAAATCGTCCAAATTTTCAATCAACTATATCTTTTTTAATATTCAAAATACGAAAAAGTTATAAGAGAGACGTTTGATAGCTATTTTTACGCAAAATGGGAAAATGCGAATAAAAAATTTTTGTATTAATTATTTTTCGAGCTACAACCCAAACATACATTTTTTTCAATATCAACTGTAGGCGGCTATGGACTCATTCGATGGCTTATTTTTTCTGATTTCAAAAATGTATAGTTTTGTATGTTTAATATTATTAGTTAACTCACAATTTTCAAAAAAAAAACAGGTAATTATAATATTTATTAAACAAATTAAAGTGTGCCGTGAACATTTAAAAACAAAATAAGCTCATATTCTACTACTGAATTTGTGGAAACAACAAGAAATAATGCACTACTTTATCAAAGTTCTAACTAATTTAACTTACAATGAAGAGTAACAGCAAAAAATGTAAACAGATAACACAATCATAGAAGTGCTTCAAAATGCCCTCCATTATTTTGAACACACATTTGACATCGTTTTAAAATTTCGTTTTGAACTTTTAATAAAGTTTGGGTTCTAATTTGTTATATAGCAACACGAATTTTATTTTTAAATCTACTAGATTACCAGGTTTTACTCGGTACACTTTGTATTTAATTGCAACCCACAAGAAAGTCCAGGGGTTAAGCCTGGAGATCACGGCAGCCAAGTTATTGCACCTCGATTTCCTATCCAATTATTAAAACGTTCCTGTAAATAGTTGCACACAAGTAATCCATTGTGTGCTGGTGCTCGTGTTGAAAATAATTCTAATTTTGAATTACGTTCAACGGAAGGTGGTCCAAAATTTCTTCAAATTCGTTTCGGAATTTTAATTGTATTCATAAAAAACGGCCCAAGGATTTTGGTACCAATAATACCGCACCAAACGTTTACTGAAAAAGCATATTGATCTCTCCTTTCAACAGTAATATGAGGATTTCCTTGCGACCATTGGATATGATTTTTCTATTGAAAATGCCGTAGCTTGTAAATTTTGCTTCATCGGTAAAAGAATGATTTTCGAGAATTGGTTGTACGCTCGACTTTCATTAATCAACCAAGTAGCAAAACGTAATCTTTGTGATAATCTTCAACATACAATGCATTTCCTATATGAAAATGAAATAGCTTAAAGTTATTTTGTTTCAAAATAACGTGGGCTTCATCTTTGGAAGTGTTGCACTCGTTCGCAATTTCACGAAGAGATGTAGTAGGTTTAAATTTGACGTAAGCTAAAACACGTTATTCTGTTTCTGTGTTAACATTAATTTTAAAACTTTTAGGTTTAGTAAAAGCCCCATATTTTTTAAATTCAATTCGAGTTTGGCAAATAATCTCACATCGGGTTGTTTTCTTTTCATATAAGTTTGAAGATATAATTTGAAGCAGCATTAGCATCTCTGTTAGACACGTAATGCAAAAAGCATATCATTTTTTCTTCAGAAGAATAAGCCATTAATAAATTAATATTCACTATTTAAGTACGAACTACAACTAGTTACAACAAAAAATACAGTCAAGCTTACTCCAACACACACGCACGCACGCACGCACCACGCACACGCACGCACGCAACGCACGCACGCACGCACGCACTCACTCACGCACGCACGCACGCACACACACACACACACACCACACCCACACCCACACCCACACACACACCCACACTCACACTCACACACGCGCACACATAAACACTATAACAGATAAAAATTAGTTGGTGCTGTAGTTGTTATATCACAAAGGTAAATGCACCACGGCCTAGCTCACTGAGGTACAAACTGATAAAACTTATTGTAATTGAGAACTCATTCATCAGGTGTGAGGGAGGCAGAGATTTTTCCATAGATGTAATCAGTATTAGCATCTGTTTTATTGGGCACCGCTCAATTTCTAGGTTTAATAATTAAAACACAACAAAAATTGAGAAAGGTTGCATCTCAAAACATAATAGGTAATCTGAATAAGCACTATACAACTGTATTTATGTGTATATTTAATAAAGCAAAATGTCTGATAAATATCAGAATAAAATAACTAAAACGATACTTCTCGTACAGCCTTACGATCTTAAAATTACTAAATTAAACACTGTACATAAGCTGACAATCCATGTTTACTTAAAATTCAAAATTCAATCTATTCAACATGTATTCAATAATGAAGTGTGTATTCACCTACGTCAACAAATTACAGTTGTCATAGGTTTATGAACCCAAATGTTTTTATGCCAGGAGCAGGACTCAGCTGTTCCTTATTTTAACCGTATCAAAATAACACTAACTGATTTGTTATTTAGTTAAACTGCACTAAAAGGGTAAGTACTTACTTGTACAAAATACATATTTTAATCTTGTCTTAAACGAACTGTAGCTTGAGAACTTTCATTTCCAATTGAAAGACGATAATGTAAAGGTAATTTCCATTTGTAATTAACGTACAAATTAATGAAACATAAACGTATGGGAAGGCACTATAACTTTCATCTGACTTCAACATAAAATTAGCATATGGTAACATTAGATTATTGGCACAAAATATTGACCCTGCAATAATGGAAAGGTATAAACTACTAACGAAGATTCGAACGACGAAAGTTGTTGATATAATGACAAACGCAGAATATGTATAAGAGCGTATGTGATTTATACAAAACAAAGGTATCTCCATTTATGTTTATAAATATGACATTGCATTATCTCGCCATTTTAACATGACGTCATACCACACCGTTCAACGATACGTAACATTACCAAAATAAAAGCTTTTTCTTAAGATAAGCGGTTTGCTTGTTCCTACCGTTGTTTCTACCTTATTCCCTTATAAAAGGAAGCAAATCTTAAAAGATAACGTCCGAACTGCACGGCATGATAAACGGAAATTCATAAACGTATTCAATTCACGTTGCGCATAGAACTAAAATTCGATGTCTAAAATATACACAGGGACGTTCGTAATTATGTAGACTGAAGACAAAATATTGAGATATAAAAATTTAACTATTGACCGAAAAAATAAATGCTTAAAGATACTAATGTAATGTAAATATATTTAACAATAATAATGCAAATTTCGAAACTTAAATTTAACTTTACAACACACGGAGAAATAAAACAGAAGAATAATTATTAAAATAAAGTATAAAATAAAATTATCAAAAAATAAAAAATTAAAAAATTAATAATTATTAGGAAACAAAAAAAAAAAAAAAAAAAACAAAAAAAAAAAAACACGCACAGACACCAGACACCAGACACCAACACACAGCACACAGACACACAGACACAGCACACAGACACACAGAACACAGACACAGACACAGACACACAGACACACAACACAGACACAGACACACACACAACACACAGACACACAGAAACAGACAACAGACACACAGACACACACAGACACAGACACAGACACACACACAGACACACAGACACAGACACAACACAGACACACAGACACACAGACACACAGACACAGCACACAGACACACAGACACACAGACACACAGACACACAACACACACACACAGACACACAGACACACAGACACACAGACACACAGACACACAACACACAACACACAGACACACAGAACACAGACACAGACACAGACACACAGACACAGACACAGACACAGACACACAGACACACAGACACACAGACACAGACACACAGACACACAGACACACAGACACACAGACACACAGACACAGACACAGACACAACACAGACACACAGACACACAGACACACAGACACAGACACAGACACGACACACACAGACCACAGACCACAGACCACAGACACAGACCACGCACAGACACGACACAGCCACAGACCAGACCCAGACCACAGCACAGACAGCCACACACCAGACACACAGACACACATACACACAGACACGCAGACACACAGACACACAGACACACAGACACACAGACACACAGACACACACGACACACAGACACACAGACACACAGACACACAGACACACAGACACACAGACACACAGACACACAGACACACAGACACCCAGACACACAGACACACAGACACACAGACACACAGACACACAGACACACAGACACACAGACACACAGACACACAGACACACAGACACACAGACACACAGACACACAGACACACAGACACACAGACACACAGACACACAGACACACAGACACACAGACACACAAAGACACACAGACACAAGACACACAGACACAAGACACACAGACCCACAAACACAGACACACAGACACACAGACACCCAGACACACAGACACACAGACACACAGACACACAGACACACAGACACACAGACACACAGACACACAGACACACAGACACACAGACACACAGACACACAGACACAGACACACAGACACACAGACACACAGACACACAGACACACAGACACACAGACACACAGACACACAGACACACAGACACACAGACACACAGACACACAGACACACAGACACACAGACACACAGACACACAGACGACACAGACACACAGGCACACAGGCACACAGACACACAGACACACAGACACACAGACGCACAGACACACAGACACACAGACACACAGACACACAGACACACAGACACAACACACAGACACACAGACACACAGACACACAACACACAGACACACAGACACACAGACACACAGACACAGACACAGACACACAACAACAGACACACAGACACAGACACAGACACACAGACACACAGACACACAGACACACAGACGACACAGACACACAGACACAGACAGCACAGACACAGACACAGACAGCACAGACACACAGACACACAGACACACAGACACCAGACACACAGACACACAGAACACACAGACACACAGGCACACAGACACACAGACACACAGAACACACAGACACACAGACACACAGACACACAGACACACAGACAAACAAACAAGACACACAGACACACAGACACACAGACACACAGACACACAGACACACAGACACACAGACACAACACAGACACACAGCACACAGACACACAGACACACAGACACACAGACACAGAACACAGACACACAGACACACAGACACACAGACACACAGACAAACAGAACACAGACCACAGACCACAGACACACAGACAACAGACACACGACACACAAACACAGACACACAGACACAAGACACAGACACACAGGCACAGACACACAGACACACAGACACACAGACACAGACACACAGACACACAGACACACAGACACACAGACACCAGACCACAGACCACAGACACAGACACACAGACCACAGGCACACAGACACAGACACACAGACACACAGACACACAGACACACAGACACACACAGACACACAGACACACAGACACACAGACACACAGCACACAGACAAACACAGACACACAGACACAGACAGACACACAGACACACAGACACACAGACACACAGACACACAGACACACAGACACACAGACACACAGACACAGACACAGACACAGACACACAGACACACAGACACACAGACACACAGACACAGACACACAGACACACAGACACACAGACACACAGACACACAGACAAACAACAGCACAGACACACAGACACACAGAACACACAGACACACAGACACACAGACACACAGACACAAGACACAGACACACAGACACACAGACACACAGACACACAGACACACAGACACACAGACACACAGACACACAGACACAGACACACAGACACACACAGACACACAGACACACAGACACACAGACACACAGACACACAGACACACAGACACACAGACACACAGACACACAGACACACAGACACACAGACACACAGACACACAGACACCCAGACACACAGACACACAGACATACATATACACAAACACACAGACACACCGAAACACAGACACACACACAGACACACAAACACACTGACAAACAGTCACACAGGCACACAGACACACAGACGCACAGACGAACAGTCACACAGGCACACAGACACACAGAGACACAGACACACAAACACGTGGACATACAGAAACACAGACACACAGGCACACAGACACACAGGCACACAGACACACAGACACACAGACACAAAGACACACAGACACAAAGACACAGACACACAGACACACAGACACACAGATACACAGACACACAGACACACAAACACACAGACACACAGACAAACAGACACACAGACACACAGACACAGACACACAGACACACAGACACACAGACACACAGACAACAACAGACACAGACACACAGACACACAGACAACAACAGACACACAGACAAAACAAACAGACACACAGACACAGACACACAGACACACAGAACACAGACACACAGACACACAGACACACAGACACACAGACACAGACACACAGACACACAGACACACAGACACACAGACACAGACACAGACACACAGACACACAGACACACAGACACACAGACACACAGACACACAGACACACAGACACACAGACACACAGAACACAGACACACACAGACACACAGACACACAGACACACAGACACACAGACACAGACACACAGACACACAACACAGACACACAGACAACACAGACACAGAACACAGACACACAGACACAGACACACAGACACACAGACACACAGACACAGACACACAGACACACAGACACACAGACACACAGACACAGACACACAGACACACAGACACACAGACACACAGACACACAGACACACAGCACACAGACACACAGACACACAACGACACAGACACACAGACACACAGACACACAGAACACAACACAGACACACGACACACAGACACAGCACACACAGACACACAGACACAAGACACACAGACACACAGACACACAGACACACAGACACACAGACACAGACACACAGACACACAGACACGACACACAGCACACAGACACACAGACACAGACACAGACACAGACACACACAGACACACAGAACACACAGACACACAGACACAGACACACAGACACAGACACACAGACACACAGACACACAGACACACAGACACACAGACACAGACACACAGACACACAGACACACAGACACACAGACACACAGACACAAGACACACAGACACACAGACACACAGACACAAGACACACAGAACACAGACACACAGACACACAGACACACAGACACACAGAACACAGACACACAGCACACAACACACAGACACACAGACACACAGACACACAGACACACAGACACACAGACACAGACACACAGACACACAGACACACAGACACACAGACACACAGACACACAGACACACAGACACACAGACACACAGACACACAGAACACAGACACACAGACACACAGACACACAGACACAGACACACAGACAACAAACAGACCACAGAACACAGAAACAGACACACAGACACACAGACACAGACACAAAGACACACAGACACACAGACACACAGACACAGACACACAGAACACAGACACACAGACACACAGACACACAGAACACAGACACACAGACACACAGACACACAGACACACAGACACACAACACACAGACACACAGAAACAAACAGACACAGCACACAGACAAAGACACACGGACACACAGACACAGACACACAGACACAGACACAAAGACACAGACACAGAACACAGAACACAGACACACAGAACACAGACAACAGACACACAGACACACAGACACACAGACACACAGACAAAACACAGCACACAGACACACAGACACACAGACACACAGACACACAGACACAGACACACAGACACACAGACACACAGAACACAGACACAGACACACAGACCACAGACACACAGACACACAGACACAGACACACAGACACACAGACACACAGACACACGACACACAGACACACAGACACACAGACACACAGACACACAGACACACAGACACACAGACACACAGACCCCCCCCCAAAAAAAAAAACAGAACACAGAACAGACACACAGACACACAGACACACAGACACACAGACACACAGACACACAGACACACAGACAGACACAGCACACCACAGACACACAGACACACAGACACACAGACACACAGACACACAGACACAGACACACAGACGCACAGCACAGACACACAGACACACAGACACACAGAACACACAGACACTCAGACACTCAGACACATAGACACACAGAACACAGACACACAGACACACAGACACACGGCACACAGACACACAGACACACAGGCGCACAAACACACACACACACAAAGACACAGACACACAGACACACAGACACACAGACACAGACACACAGACACACAGACACACAGACACACAGACACACAGACACACAGACACACAGACACACAGACACACAGACACACAGACACACAGACACACAGACACACAGACACACAGACACACAGACACACAGACACACAGACACACAGGCATACAGAAACACAGGCACACAGACACACAGACACACAGACACACAGGCACACAGACACACAGACACGCAGACACGCAGACACGCAGACACGCAGACACGCAGACACGCAGACACGCAGACAAGCAGACACACAGACACACAGACACACAGACACACAGACACACAGACACACAGACACACAGACACACAGACACACAGACACACAGACACACAGACACACAGACACACAGACACACAGACACACAGACACACAGACACACAGACACACAGACACACAGACACACATACACACAACAGACACACAGAGACACAGACACACAGACACACAGACACACAGACACACAGACACACAGACACACAGACACACAGACACACAGACACACAGACACACAGACACACAGACATTCAATTTTTAACTAGAAAGTTTAATAATCCATTAAAATTACACCAAGGAAGAAGAATTGTGAAAATTCCATCCTATTCCCCATAATCCAAAGGCTTGTTTCGTAATAATGTAAAATTTGATATCAACCAAAATGTTTCCAAAACTTTAAGGCGTCAACGAAGTACGTTGTGATACACTAGAGTCGCCATATTGATTACTAAGAGAAAGTTAAGAAATATTTCCCAAAACATCAAATTAGGTTGTCGTATTCATTCAACGTTATACTGAAATACTAACTAAAAATTTTATATTACTCCTTCGAAAGGGCTTTGTGTTTTTCCGCAAAAACCTGAAATTCCAATCGAACACCCAGATCTCACTATATAGATGTGGTGGAGCATAATCTTGCTGCAACCACATACTTTGTCGTAAATTCAAATTAACGTTTGCGAACAATTACGGCAAGTCTTCGCGTAAGAAATTCAGATGACTACATCACTACCACTGGAATCGAATTTCGCAAACCGTTAACAGTGGGTATTTGACGTTCAAGATACTTCGTTTCCTAAACTTTTTTAAGAGCATTTTGTACCGCCTTGCTCAAAGCACAATTATTATTATGCGTTTTATTTTGACTCATGAATCTTACAACGAAATTGTTTTTTTTTTTTTAAACCGTGATCCATGTTGTGGTATAAATACGTAGCTGTTTGGAAAATTAGAAATTGATGGAAAGCGATTAAGTAGGTATAAGTGTAGGACGTATGTACTAAAAATTAAGCCTTTTAATCTTTAATAGAACGGAATAAAAATATACGGGTATGCCACATAAAGAATAAAAAATATGCGAATTTGGAAGGTTATAATGAACATCCTGTTTAATAAATTACCAATATTAAGTAAGTCCTTTTCCTGCCAAGTACACCAACTATAACGACAGAGACACTGCCAATTTATTAAAACCATGAAAATATCTCAAAAACCAAAAATTTCAACCTACTTTATGACAAAAAACGTTTCATTAAACACGAAGGATTCACAAATTAATTTAAATATAGGGTTACATTAGAAAAAATATTTTTTCTGGTACCACTTTTTTGACGCATCCTATACAGCTTCAAATACTTTTAGTACATCTAGCAAGACCATGAAAATGTTTATTTTCATTATTAGGTCTCAATGTCTCAAAAACTCTAAAATTTCAACCTACTATATGACAAAAAACGGTCCATTAAACACGAAGCATTAAAAAATTAAATTAAATATAGAGTATTTGATTTGAAAGAATATTTTTTCCGGTACCACTTTTTTGACGCACCCTGTTTATATATTTTTAAAATGTGCTCATTTGCTATTTCTATGTAAGATATGATTTTAATACAATTAATATCGGTTAAGCGTGTCATTGGGACACCGTGTACTATATTTTACTAAACTATCAGGAATTATACAGAAAAATACTCAATGCAATATAGAAAGTAGAATTTAATTTAATTTTTCAATGCGAAAAGCCAACAAAACAACATTTTAAATTCTAGTATTCATAAATTAAAATGTTCAATTGGTGATTTGGTATGCATGGATCAAACAAGAAGCAATAAAATTAGAACTTTTTGGCGCATCCTGTATAGGTACAAATACTATTTAAACACATCAAGCACATAAAAATAATTATTTTCGTTATTAGGTCCAAAAATACCAAAACTATAAAATGCCAACCTACTGTATGAGAAAAAACGTTTCATTAAACATGAATAATTCAAAAATTACATTAAATATAGGGCGTTTCATTTGATACAATATTTTTTCTTGTACCACTTTTTAGATGCACTTTGTATAACTGCAAATATTTTTAATACATTTATCAAGGCCATGAAAATATTTACTTTCATTATTAGGTCCAAATATATCAAAAACTATAAAATTTCAACCTACTATATGACAAAAAACGTTTCATTAAACACGAAGAATTCAAAAATTAAATTAAATGTAGGTTGTTTCATTTAAAAAAATATTTTTTCCATACCACTTTTTTGACGCACCCTGTATATCTGCAAATACTTTTAAAATGTGTTCGTTTGCTATTTCTATGTAAGATATGATTTTAATAAAATTAATATCGTTTAAGCCTAATTCGATTTTACTCTGAAAATTGGGACACAGTGTACTATATTTCACTAAGCGATCAGAAATTAGAAAGAAAAATACTCAATTCATTATACAAAGTAGAATTTAATTTAATTTTTTAATCCAAAAGACAAACAAAACAAAATTTTAAAATCTGTTATATATAAGTTAAATTGTTCAATTGGTAATTTGGTATACATAGGTCAAAGGAGAAACAATAAAATTAGAAAGATTACATTCAAAATGCTTTCGCTTTTCTAGCGCATCCTGTATAGGTGCAAATACTTTTAATACACATTAAAATGTTTATTTTCGTTATTAGGTCTAAATACATCAAAAACTATAAAATTTCAACCTACTATATGACAAAAAACGTTTCATTAAACATGTAGAATTCAAAAATTAAATTAAAAGTAGGTTGTTTCATTTAAAAAAATATTTTTTCCATACCACTTTTTTGACGCACCCTGTATATCTGCAAATACTTTTAAAATGTGCTCGTTTGCTTTTTCTATGTAACAAATGATTTTAATACAATTAATATTGGTTAAGCCAAACTCCATTTTCCTCTGCTATTGGGACGGACATCTTGTACTATATTTCACTAACCGATCAGAAATTATAAAGAAAATACTCAATACAATGTACAAAGTGGAATTTAATATAATTCTTTAATCCAAAAGACAAACAAAACAAAATTTTAAAATCTGGATATATAAGTTAAATTGTTCCATTGGTAATTGGGTATACATAGGTTAAACGAGAAACAATAAAATTAGAAAGATTACATTCAAAATGCTTTCGCTTTTCTGGCGCATCCTGTATAGGTTTAATACACATTAAAATGTTTATTTTCATTATTAGGTCCAAATATATCAAAAACTATAAAATTTCAACCTACTATGACAAAAACGTTTCATTAAACATGTAGAATTCAAAAATTAAATTAAAAGTAGGTTGTTTCATTTAAAAAAATATTTTTTCCATACCACTTTTTTGACGCACCCTGTATATCTGCAAATACTTTTAAAATGTGCTCGTTTGCTTTTTCTATGTAACAAATGATTTTAATACAATTAATATTGGTTAAGCCAAACTCGATTTTGCCCTATCATTGGGAACCCTAACTAATCCGAACTTATACAGAAAAATACTCAAAACAGTATACAAAGTAGAATTTAGTTTAATTTTTTAATGCGAAAGACAAACAAAACAATATTTTAAAACCTGGTATTAATAAATTGAATTGTTTAATTGGTAATTTGGTAAACGTGGGTCAAACGAGAAACATTAAAATTAGGAAGGATACTTTCAAAATGCTTTAAAAAATAGCATACAATTTTTCCATTATTCTAATAGTAAAACAAAATTAAATTTAAGTTTTGAAAATTGTAAAAATAAATATGAGTTTTGCAATTTCGTTTTGTGATGTTTTCCATCCACATATTTCGATTTGCGGACGACCAAATCATTATTTCTCTGACTTAATAATCTTGGTGAGGACAGCGAAACGGGCCGAGTAATAGTAAAATGAAGTGTTGCATTTAGTAGAATTTGATTTAATTTATTACTTATACTTAAGTTGTTTTGAAAATTAAAAATGAATGTAAGAAAATAGAGCTTTATTCCCTAAAATTTGGGATCACTTCAAAACGTTAAAAAATAAAATGAAGTCGTGATTAACTTCTTCATATATTTTCTTTTTTTTTAACATTCTTTCACATCAGTTTGTGACTGTAATTTAAGAGTTGATAAAAACCTATCAGTTATTATACAAAATTAATGAACATCCTGTGTATAACACCATTCTGAAAATACCATCACACTCACACAGAAGTAGATATAATACGTGTTAAATAATTTGACAGATTAACAGCTCTATAAATAATAATAAAAAAGTAATTAACATACCATATTAAAAGTGAGTAGTAAAAAAATCGTAATTTGATTCACTGTCTTCATTTTATTATCTTCACTTTAAACCACTCAGCCAACTTATCTTTAAAAAACATACACTGTTGTAACATTTGCACCTAGTTCCATGTTGTGGTACGCAAAGTGGATCTTAATTTATGTATGCACGTATCGTACATACAGGCTGTCTATAAACTCATAATCTCGGCACTCACATTTCGTTAGTATACCCTACGCTTACAATATTCAACAATTCAATACTGTGAATTGTTATAATTTTTTTTTTAATACACAAGAAACAGTTTCTAATTAAAAGTGTGTTGCTACCTGTAAACTGAATTAATGGAAATGGTACTGTATATGAAGTATCAATAACGTTATAAATTCTTCAGACAAGTTTTTAACTACCAGAACAAGTTCTTGAGAATCGATTTTAAGCTTTACATACAAGGAAAATATGTATGTATTTTGAATTGCATTTTACAACCTTGATGTGTTAATGAACTTGTCGCTTGGCAATAAAAATAAATTCCAAAATCATTTCAAAATTGAAAACAAAAGGAGGCCTATAGTTTTTCTGTTTTTCAATAAATTTGATGTCCTGCCTTTTACGTTGTATCCTTTCACTTGTATTGGTACTAGTCATATGATGGAATACCCATCTCATGTTCCCTGTACTTTAATAACGCAGCTAGAAGGAATTGGTCAACACGGTCTGTAATCGTTTGTTTACTTTCAAACCAATGACTATTAGGTTAATTATCATTGTTTCAAATGGTAACAATACAAATGTATTGCGAGTGGACCGCGAATATACAGCCTGGTTCTATACAAGTTGGCACAATTGCCACCTTGTTATATTTAACTTTAGCGATTAGAGATTAGAGAAGTTACCTAATTTTGCTTTCTCATATACGTACGTATAAAGTGAAAGCTATGTAATCGGTTTTAATTTTCAAACACCTTTTTTTATACATCTCGAGGCTTTCTGGCCTAAACAAAACGAAAAACATATCTGTCTGTTTATGTGTGCGGAATATATTTTGAAACATTAAAACTATCGATATGAAATTAGGTACAAGAATTCTTTGCCATAAAATCTAGGTCAAATTCGCTAATTATCAAAATCCAACCAGTAGCGGGGCATATTTAGGAGATTAGAAAATTAAAAAAATTCATTGCTTCAAATTTTAAAAGGTTACATAATTAAAAAAACAAATTAATACTTTTTTATATAATTTCAAAATAAAAAATATATAATACCCAGTGGCGCGCCGTTTTTAGGGTACAAAATTATGCATTTCTTAATTTATCAACCGATTTTTTTTTAAAGTCGGATATTGTGAGTTTTTAAGATTGCTAAAAATAAATCATTTGTCAAAATTAAAAAGTTCAAAATGGCGGATCAAAAATGGGGAATTATCGTGTTTAAAAAACGATATGACTTAAATTCAGGTATTGTGGACTTTGAAGTTATTTATTTAAATATATGAGAAAACATTACTCCAGATAATTATTATAAGTTTTTGTTATGAACGAACAAGTAATAAGTAATAAGTAATAAGTAATAAGTAATAAGTAATAAGTAATAAGTAATGAGTAATGAGTAATGAGTAATGAGTAATGAGTAATGAGTAATGAGTAATGAGTAATGAGTAATGAGTAATGAGTAATGAGTAATGAGTAATGATTAATGAGTAATGAGCAATGAGCAATGAGCAATGAGCAATGAGCAATGAGCAATGAGCAATGAGCAATGAGCAATGAGCAATGAGCAATGAGCAATGAGCAATGAGCAATGAGCAATGAGCAATGAGCAATGAGCAATGAGCAATGAGCAATGAGCAATGAGCAATGAGCAATGAGCAATGAGCAATGAGCAATGAGCAATGAGCAATGAGCAATGAGCAATGAGCAATGAGCAATGAGCAATAAGCAATAAGCAATAAGCAATAAGCAATAAGCAATAAGCAATAAGCAATAAGCAATGAGCAATGAGCAATGAGCAATGAGCAATGAGCAATGAGCAATGAGCAATGAGCAATGAGCAATGAGCAATGAGCAATGAGCAATGAGCAATGAGCAATGAGCAATGAGCAATGAGCAATGAGCAATGAGCAATGAGCAATGAGCAATGAGCAATGAGCAATGAGCAATGGGCAATGGGCAATGGGCAATGGGCAATGGGCAATGGGCAATGGGCAATGGGCAATGGGCAATGGGCAATGGGCAATGGGCAATGGGCAATGGGCAATGGGCAATGGGCAATGGGCAATGGGCAATGGGCAATGGGCAATGGGCAATGGGCAATGGGCAATGGGCAATGGGAATAGGGAATGGGAAATAGGAATAGGGAATAGGGAATAGGGAATAGGGAATAGGGAATAGGAATAGGGAATAGGGAATAGGAATAGGGAATAGGGAATAGGGAATAGGGAATAGGGAATAGGGAATAGGGAATAGGGAATAGGAATAGGGAATAGGGAATAGGGAATAGGGAATAGGGAATAGGGAATAGGAATAGGAATAGGGAATAGGAATAGGGAATAGGAATAGGGAATAGGAATAGGAATAGGAATAGGAAAGGGAATAGGAATAGGAATAGGAATAGGAATAGGAATAGGAATAGGAATAGGAATAGGGAATAGGAATAGGAATAGGAATAGGAATAGGAATAGGGAATAGGAATAGGGAATAGGAATAGGAATAGGAATAGGGAATAGGAATAGGGAATAGGAATAGGAATAGGGAATAGGGAATAGGGAATAGGGAATAGGAATAGGAATAGGAATAGGGAATAGGGAATAGGAATAGGGAATAGGAATAGGAATAGGGAATAGAATAGGTAAAGGTAAGGAAGGTAATGGGTAATGGGTAATAGGTAAGGTGTATGGGTAAGGGTAAGGTATATAGGTAACAGGTAATGGTAATGGTACAGGTATAGGTAATAGGTAACAGGCAATGGGAATGGCACAGGGCAATGGGCACATGGGCAAGGCAATGGCAAGGGCAAAGGGTAAAGGTACAGGCATACAGGCAATGGGCAATAGGCACAGGCAATAGGCAAGGCACATGGCAATGGCACAGGCAATAGGCAAGGCAATGCAGGCAAAGGCAAACAGGGCATAGGCAACTAGGCATAGCAAGGCATACAGGCAATGGCAATAGGCAATAGCAAGGGCAATGAGGCAATAGCAATAGACATGAGCAATAGAGCAATAGGCAATATCAATAGATACAATAGGCAATATGATAAGCAATAAGCAATACAATAATAATGCAATAAACAATAACAATAACAATACAATAACAATAATGCAATAAGCATAATAATAAATAATACAATACAATAAGCAATAAGACATAATAACAATTACAATACAATAACATACAATAATAATAAATAAGCATACAATAAACATGAATAATAATACAATAAGCAATAACAATACAATAACAATACAATACAATACAATAACATAAGCAATAAGCAATAATACATAGCAATAAGAATAAAACAATAAGCAATAACAATAATCAATAAGCAATAAAAGCAATACAATACAATAGCAATAATAAGCAATACAATAAGCAATAAGCAATAGCAATAGCAATAAGCAATAAGCAATACAACAATAGCAATAAGCAATAAGCAATAGCAATACGCAATACGCAATAGCAAATAGCAATAGCAATACAGCAATAGCAGCAATAGCAATAGCACAAGGCAATGAGGCAATAGGCAGAGGCGAGAGGCAGAGGCGCAAGGCGAGGCGAGGCGAGAGGCAGAGGCGAGGCGAGGCGAGAGGCGAGGCGAGCAAGGCGAGGCGAGGCGAGGCGGAGGCGAGGCGAGGAGGCGAGGCGAGAGGCGAGGCGAGGCGAGAGGCGAGAGGCGAGGCGAGAGGCGAGAGGCGGAGGCGAGGGAGGCGGAGGCGGAGCAGGCGAGGCGAGGCGAGAGGCGAGGCGAGGGCGAGGCGAGGCGAGGCGAGGGAGGCGAGAGGCGAGGCGAGGCGAGAGGCGAGAGGCGAGGCGAGGCGAGCAGGCGAGGCGGAGGCGAGAGGCGGAGGCAGGCGAGGCGGAGGCGAGGCGAGGCGGAGGCGAGGCGAGAGGCGAGAGGCGACGAGGCGAGGCGAGAGGCGAGCGAGGCGAGAGGCGAGAGGCGAGAGGCGAGAGGCGAGAGGCGAGGCGAGAGGCGAGAGGCGAGAGGCGAGGCGAGAGGCGAGAGGCGAGAGGCGAGAGGCGAGAGGCGAGAGGCGAGAGGCGAGAGGCGGAGGCGAGGCGAGGCGAGGCGAGAGGCGAGAGGCGAGAGGCGAGAGGCGACAGGCGACAGGCGACAGGCGACAGGCGACAGGCGACAGGCGACAGGCGACAGGCGACAGGCGACAGGCGACAGGCGACAGGCGACAGGGCGACAGGCGACAGGGCGACGGGCGACAGGCGACAGGCGACAGGCGACAGGCGACAGGCGACAGGCGACAGGCGACAGGCGACAGGCAACAGGCAACAGGCAACAGGCAACAGCAAGCAACAAGCAACAAGCAATAAGTAATAAGTAATAAGTAAGAGGTAGTAGGTAGTAGGTAGTAGGTAGTAGGTAGTAGGTAGTAGGTAGTAGAACCGCTCGAGAAAGACGTGTTTACAAGTGCTCAGTACATTTATTTAAAGCTTTATTGTTTGAACTAAATTTAATTATTTTAGATATGTAGAAGTGGAAAAGAACAAGGTTTGGAGTGAGAAAAGTGCTAACACAGTTTACTTAAAGCAAACAGTTGCTATATACCGTGTGTTTTGTGTTTAAATAGTTGTTTAAAGCAGGAAAGATCGGAACGATAAGGGTAAGATTTATATCTTTAGACTCCTTGTAAACTAAGAAATTTTTTGAGACCAGCCTGATTATCGTACGATCAGTAGTTAATTAAATACCTGGTTGTAAAGATTAACTGCTTTATCTGCCAGCTGACAAAGATTATCTCATTTATTGTACGATAAGGTCGAACGACATCTTAAGTGAAAGAGTGTTAAAAACTATATTAGAAAACAATTATCTTAAATCAGAAACCCTTCTTGGACAAAGGGTAAAGACTTTTAAAGTAAATTGTAAAGTGAAGCTGATAAGGTTGTGCGCAGATAACCAAACAAGATAGGGATTTTTGCTTTAAACTTCTTATTAAAAGACAATTAAAAGGAGCTATTTTTCGCCCCTGTAGGATTATTAGAAGGGGTAAAATAAATTATTCTGATTAATATAAGGTTTTTCCTGTTCTTGAATTTAAAATTTAAATTTTACCAATAATAGTGCGGTGACTGATAAGGTAGCGCGCAGATAACCAAAGAAGATAGGGACTTGTGGTTTTTTGCGTTAAACTTATTATTAAAAGACAATTAAAACGAATTATTTTGCACCTCTGTAGGATAATCAGAAGGCGTAAAACAAATTATTACTAAGTAATATAAAATTTCCCAAGTTATTGAAAGTAAATATTAATTTTATCAATAATAGTGAAATTCAAAGCATTTAGTATTTGTAACTTTTAACATAAACTTTGTAAATACAGTGATTTGTTAATAACAAACTATTATTATTACTTACTCCTTAGGAAGTGTCGGTAATTGCAATGCTAGACTAATTAGGTATTTGGATTAGGATTTCGTTTTTTCGGGTTTAACTTTAGTGCGGAAAATAAATTCTCTTTAGAGTACATAGTTGTTTTGTTTTTTTGTTTTTTTTTGCATAAGGATTGCATTTTATTTTTTATCAAAGTAGCGACATGACCATAATATAATGGATACGAGCAATCCTGGTACACCCATAGGTGGGTGCGACCAAGCAGCCGAGAAATAGAAATTAACAGCAATAATATCCACGCCAAGAGCATGGGGAGAAAAGGCAAATTTGCCAAAGGAAGAAGGGAGACCCATAAAAAGAGAAAGGGAAGGAAAAGGATTGAACTTTGAGGAAGATCCTATAAGTTCCAGGGAATCTGACAAAATCGCTAAAAAAACGACGGAAATTATCAATGGCATAGATAGAATTTCCAAATGCCTTATGAAATGAATAAAAGAATTTCCGAACACCAAAAAGGAAATAAAAGATAATATAGACCTACTAAGAAGCAGATCTAGTCAATTAATGACAAATGATCTACAAGAATTTATTTTCACCAAAAGACCTGTCACATAACAGTTGACTTCGGAAGGTCAAAGTGAAACTGCCGAACCAAAGCAAATCTGCAACGCAGGAACTCAAACATACGGCCCCGAAGAAAGTGACACGGAAATAATAGAAAACGCTATGAACGATGAACTGACGTATGAAGAATTATGGGAACTAACTGAAAGGAAATGGGACAACAGATTCTATAGAAAAACAAAGATCGTCCAAGGAAACCCAATGAAAAAGGACAGTAATATGAAAGTGTTGGTTTTAGATCCAAGAGAGTGGGAAAAAAACCAATTTGTAAAAAAAATCGCCGAAATGAGACCAAACATTAAAAGGATCTTAGAAAAAACACGCCCCAACCAAGGGCAACTAATATAGATCCAGGACCGTAGCATAGTTCTAGATGATGAAAATGAGACTTGCACGGAAACCGAAGGGGAAACAATCTTCCTCGTGGGAAAGCGAGAAAGATCGGACAAAGAAAACGAGGCCGTCGAAAAGGAAAAATATTCCGATATATATATATATATATATATATATATATATATATATATATATATATATATATATATATATATATATATATATATATATATATATGCCTACTCAAGTTAAGGTACAAAATAAAATGGACCGAATCAGAAGAAATTTACATCGCGACCAGTACCGAAGACAAAAAGGACTTAGAAACAATACGGAAACTAATTGAATACGCATTTAAAGACCTGAATCTGAAAATGCTAATCTGTGTGAAACACGGCCGGAGAGATAAATCTATTGGGGAAAGAGTGAAAACTATTGAAGTATCTAAAAGCGATGAAAACACATCTTACGCCGAAATGCTAAAAAAAATGAAAAGGGAAATAAACACCGAAGAAATCGGTGTTAACATACAAAAGGTCCAAAAAACAAGTACAGGTAAAATGCGCATAACCTTGAAAGAAAATAAGGACGGTGCGGCAGAAACGTTCCAAAAAATAACAACCGATAATACGGGAGCAGAAACCCGAGAGGTGAGACGACTAGCCAATAGAACTAGCCTCATTATACGAGAAATAGACGAAGTGCCTACCAAGGAAGAAATAGAGGAAAGTTTGCATTGCTTTTTAAGAACCAGCGTAAGGAAAGACGACATTATAGTCCACACCCTGAAAATGACGAGGGATAATCTAAGGCAAGTGGCTACAGTGTCATTACCAAACAATCATGCAATTGAATTGCTGCGGAAAAAAGCATTTTTCAAGATTGGCTGGAATTATTGTCCCATACATGAGATAATTTCTCCAACCAGATGTGGAAGATGCAAACAACATGGACACGAAACTAAAGACTGTCAAAACGACGAACTGGACCTCAGATACACCTGTAGGAGGTGTGGGGAAAAAGGACATAACCATGCAGATTGCAAAAATGAGGCAAAGTGCCATGAATGCAAGACCCCAGGACACCAAAGTGGAACGATGGCCTGTCCTACATACAGATCACTGGTGAAAGAAATGTGGGAGAAAAAATCTCAGGACAAGAAAAAGGCCCAGCAAAAAAGTAAAACAGGAGCAGCAAGTGAAGGGTTCGCGGAGCAAGAAGAGAATGAAAAAATTTCTATCAATGTATAAGTTTCTGCAAATAAACCTGGACATAGCTAGAGCGGCGCACGATGCCCTTCTGGTGAACATTCATAAATATAATATAGATATAGTGATTGTGTCGAAGCCAAACATTAAAATTATCTTAAACACCGAGTGCTACATAGACAAGAACATAAACGCGGCCATAAGAATTATAAATAAACGCATTGTAGTGCAGAGCGAAGGATAGGACCACGGGTTTGTCTGGGTCGAACTAGACATGTTCACAGTTTTTTCGTGCTATATTTCACCAAACATTCAACAGCATCAGGTAAATAAGATATTAAACAAGCTAGAATCAGCGATAAAAACCCAAAAGAAACCAGTTATTGTAGCCGGAGACCTGAACGCTAAATCACACATATGGGGATCAACCACAGGAAACAAAAGAGGGGGAATAATCGTTGCACACAATTAAACCGAGTGGTGGTTAACAACGGAGATAAACCTACTTTTGTAAGAGGTATCACCAAATCTCATCTTGATCTAACGATCAGCTCGTACAGCATGGCACCGTTAATACAGAACTGGATGGTACTAGATAGAGAGGAAAGCTTAAGCTTACACCAATAAATAATTTATGAAGTAGATGCTATTAAAGTAAAAGAAAACCTCGAAAATAAGTCTCACCGCTGGATTATAAAAGATAAAAGTCTGAAAAGGTTCCAAGAAATGATGCATAAAAAGTTTAAGGACATAAAAAATATGGACGCTGACATAATAACTCTTACAATCCAACAGGTGGGCCAAAGGTGTTTTGCCACAAAAGAAAACAGGACAAGACAAAATTACTGGTGGAACAAAACACTATCAGAACTAAGGACAAAATGCATTGAAAGCAAAAGGAAACTTCTAAAGGCTCATAAAAAACCAAGCGGAAATGAATTAGGATACCGAGCAATTGCGAACAAATATACACAAGATAAAAATAGATATAAAATCGAAATAAAAAACGCAAAAATTAAATGTTGGGATAAACTTATAGAGGATCTCGATACGGACATATGGGGTACTGCCTATAAAATAGTGTTCAAGAAGTTCGGAATGGCTAGGAATAAAGGTAAATTAAGCAAAAACTTACAAAGCGAAATAATAAGAAACTTATTCCCTACGGATACGCTCTTTAAGTGGAAGCCTATTGAAGTCAATAGCGAAGAGGTAGAAGAGATTACGGCGGACGAATTAAGGACAGTAGCAAAAAACATCAATGTTAAAAAAGCAGAAGGACCAGATAGAATTCCCCCAATCATAACAAAACAAATAATAGAAGACTACGCGCTGCTTGTATCGAAAATGCTCACCAACTATATGAAATCAGGCTACTTCCCGAATATATGGAAAGTTGGCAGGGTGGTACTTATTGAAAAACCAAGGAAGAATAATAGCCCAACGACATATAGGCATATATGCCTAATAAACGGACTAGGCAAAGTATATGAACGATGTCTATGTAAACGAATCATAGGGGAAATGGAAATGAAAGGGAGCCTCCACGAACATCAGTACGGATTTAGGAAGGGCAGGTCGACGATAGATGCATTGACCAAAGTGAAGGAACTGGTCGACGAATCCAACAGAGCGGCGTATCAATACCGGGATCTATGTTTGCTGGTAACAATTGACGTTAGAAATGCCTTTAATTCGGCACCTTGGCCAGGTATAGTTAAAGCACTTGAAGCAAAAAGTATTAGCACCTACTTAGTGAAGACCATACAAAGCTACCTTACAAATAGAGCAATAATTTCTGAAGAAGGAAAAAAAATGTCTATTAACAGGGGGGTTCCACAAGGCTCTATTTTGGGTCCATTGCTTTGGAACATATACTACGACGACGTATTGAACTTGGAAGTACCGCAAGACGTTTCCTTGATCTGTTACGCGGACGATCTTGCAATTGTAGCCAAAGCACGGACAGAGGAAAAATTAGAACTAGTCGCGAACGAAACTATATCGTTAGTGAAAGACTGGATGGAAAACCATAAAATGGAAATAGCCGAGGACAAAACGGAAGCCGTATTGTTCTGGAAAAGGATAAAAACGCGACCAATAATAATAGAGATAGGTGAAGGAAAAATGACAACATCGAAAAGCCTAAAGTATCTGGGAGTTAGATTTGCGGAAAAAATGTCCAAACCTGTACAGAATCATGCCGAATATAAATGGACCTAGCTATTGCAAAAGGAAACTTCTTGGATCAATGGTAGAATCCATCATATTATATGCCTCGACAGTCTGGTCCAACACGATGAATATAAAAAAATACAGAGACATGCTAATAAAAACACAAAGAAGGGTTGCAATAAGAACAATATCCGCATACCGCACCATTTCGGCTGACGCAGCACTACTCGTCGGCAATATAATTCCGTTAGACCTAATAATAAGACAGCGCGACAAAATTCATCAAGAAAAAAATGCAGATAAAGAAAAACTACGGGATGACACAATATACAAGTGGAACCAGACGTGGACGACGAGTAAAAAGGGAGAATGGACAAGAAAATTAATACCAAGTCTAACCACATGGCACAAAAGAAGTCACGGCCAAATCAACTACTGGCTCACGCAATTTTTATCGGGGCACAGTTCATTCCGGAAATATTTACATAAAATTAAAAGAGCTGAAGACGAATTCTGCATATATTGCAAGGATATCGATACTGCAGAACACACGATATTCCACTGTCCGAGATGGCAAAATTACAAAAAGAAAACGGAAATAGAGATCGGCACAGAGCTCACGAAAGAAAATATCATTAAGAAAATGCTAGAAAAAGAAATTGTATTGGATAAAAATCGATTCTATGGTTAAAGGCATTATGAATACTAAAGAGACAGAGGAAAGGAAGATAAACATTTATAGAGACCTTTACCTTTTCGTTCTATAATGCTACATTATTTATAATTTAAGCTGAGGACCCAATTGTTTTTGGACAAAGAATGTATTTTAGTTTATTTTAGTGATGGTGAATTAATTTGTTTTTATGCAAAGAATGCATTATAGTTTATTTTAGTGTTAGTGTTACTAAATTCGTTTGGGAGTTTTACTTTTAATTTAGTTTTTTCATTTACATGAACATAAAACCAAACATATGCTGGATCGTTATACATATAAAAAAACGCAAGCAGTTAAGAAACTAAGCCACTGGAAACAGCTACTACTCCAGTGTCTTCCATCTTCATATTCCCGCGGTCAACCTAAAGCATGCCTTAGGTGATTCCAGGTTGCCAGACTCCGTGGATGAGGGGAGGGGTTTTAGTGGGTATGCTCACTCGTGAGAGAAGTGCTTCCCACATACCCCCACACAACGTGGGGAACCTATAAAAGGTTTCCCCTCCTCTAAAAAAAGGTAGGGTGGTAGGAGTAGGTGAGGTAGGTGGTGGTGGTAGGTAGGTGAGGTGGTGGGGAGTGGTAGTGGTAGTGGGTGGTGGGTGGTAGGTGGTGGGTGGTGGTGGGTGGTGGGTGGTGGGTAGTGGGTGGTGGGTGTGGTAGGTGGTGTGGTGGTGCAATGGGTGGTGGTGTAAGTGGTAGGTGCAGGTAGGTGGTAGGTATGGTACAGGTAAAGGTAATAGGGTAATAGGTAATGGTAATGGGTAATAGGTATAGGTAATGTCAGGTAATAGGTAATAGTGTAATAGGTAATAGGTAATAGGTAATAGGTAATAGGTAATAGGTAATAGGTAATAGGTACAGGTAATAGGTAAAAGGTAATAGGTAATAGGTAATAGGTAATAGGTAATAGGTAATAGGTAATAGGTAATAGGTACAGGTATAGGTAAGGTAATGGTAATAGGTAAGGTAATAGGTAATAGGTAATAGGTAATAGGTACAGGTAATAGGTAATAGGTAATAGGTAAAGGTAATAGGTAATAGGTAATAGGTAATAGGTAATAGGTAATAGGTAATAGGTAATAGGTAATAGGTAATAGGTAATAGGTAATAGGTAATAGGTAATAGGTAATAGGTAATAGGTAATAGGTAATAGGTAATAGGTAATAGGTAATAGGTAATAGGTAATAGGTGATACGTGATAAGTGATAGGGGATAGGCGGTAGGTGATAGGTGATAGGTGATAGGCGATAGACGATAGGCGATAGGCGATAGGTGATAGGCGATAGGCGATAGGCGATAAGCGATAAGCGATAAGCGATAAGTGGTAAGTAATAAGTTATAAGCGATAGGTGATAAGTGATAAGTGATAAGTGATAAGTGATACGCGATAAGCGATAAGCGATAAGTGATAAGTGATAAGCGATAAGCGATAATGATAAGCGATAAGCGATAAGTGATAAGTGATACGCGATAAGCGATAAGCGATAAGTGATAAGTGATAAGCGATAAGCGATAATCGATAAGCGATAAGCGATAAGCGATAAGTGACAAGTGACAAGTGACAAGTGATAAGTGATAAGCGATAATCGATAAGCGATAAGCGATAAGCGATAAGTGACAAGTGACAAGTGACAAGTGATAAGTGATAAGTGATAAGTGATAAGTGATAAGTGATAAGTGATAAGTGATAAGTGATAAGTGATAAGTGATAAGTGATAAGTGATAAGTGATAAGTGATAAGTGATAAGTGATAAGTGATAAGTGATAAGTGATAAGTGATAAGTGATAAGTGATAAGTGATAAGTGATAAGTGATAAGTGATAAGTGATAAGTGATAAGTGATAAATAATAAGTAATAAGTGGGATACTTTTGTTCGTAAAAAAAATCGCTATCTCCATTATATATCTTTGTCGGTGAAATATTAGTGTAATTAAGTATGGCAGCATTAAAAAGGCTTCCTCAACAGATAAAGGTAGTTATTTTGCGTATAACCGAAATTTATGCTTTGGTAATGAGAGCATCAGATGATGTATACCATCAGGGATCTTTTAAAATTCGATATGAATCTCTTGAACACAATTATTCTGAATTTAAGAATCTGCATAATGAAATTATCGGCTTTAGCGATGGAGATGATTTTGAAACCCAAGACGCAATAAGATAGGAAACAGATACGTTTTATTTCAAAATAAAGAAATTTTTTCCAAACAGTTTGCAACCAATTTAGTTGTTCCAACTGTAGTTTCGGTTCCAAATAACTCGAGTCCCGAGGATAAAATAAGACTATCGAAATTAACAATTCCTATTTTTGATGGGAATATGTTAAAATGGCCAACATTCTTTGACTTGTTCAGTTCGTTAGTCCATAATAACAGATCGTTAGTGAACATACAGAAGTTTCAGTAGGTATTTGCTTTCTTTCCTACAGGGTGAACCACTTAACTTATTAAAACCGGCCAAACTACTGATGCAAATTATCCGATTGCTTTTCATTCATTAGTAAAAAGATATCAAAATAAGCTTGTTGGAATGCAATCATGAATATATCGGTTATGAAAAATAATTATTCAAAGGATCTCAGGAATATTTTGGACATATTTTCAGAAAATTTGTCCAAAATATTCCTGAGATCCTTTGAACAATTATTTTTCATAACCGGAATATTCATGATTGCATTCCAATAAGCGGTAGCTAAAACTCTCTTATTTTGATAGCTTTAGAATCAGTTCAGCAAGACATCAAATGAGAGAGTTGGTTCCGTAGCTCCAATTGGGCGAACAGTACAACGAGCAATCCCCTTGTAGTCGAAGAGGATTGATTTAATCCCTGGATTGGGATACAGTATCCCTCTTTTTAATCCTAGACGGTTGAGGCATTTTTGACTAATGAAATTCGCTTGACTGGCCGAATCTAACACAACACGAATTGTTTGGAATTTTCCATTTGCGTCTAAAATCTCTGCCTTGGCAGTAGATAGAAGAACGGTAGTATCAAACGTAGAAGTCGAGAATGAAGTGCAGTAATTCAAAGATCGGTTAGCTTGTGAACTAAGGGATAGCGAAGTTTGAGGCGAAGAATCGGTCTCGTCTAAACGAAAAGAGTTATTTTGTTGATTGTTGAGTATTTTGCTGAACACCACTTGAAGGTGCCTTCGAATTTCGAACAAAGGAAGTACTGGTAATTGGTTGACTTGATTTCTTCGTGCCTGAATTTTGTACCAAATGAAGCATGGTGTGATGGCGAAAACGACAAATGCGACAATTGTAGGTTGAAGGACAATCTTTCAACAAGTGATTGAATCTAAGTGTGAATAAGAACAAGATTGAAAATTTTTTGATGGTCCTGGTATACCATTGGCAAGCAATGCAGAAAGTGAAGATTTTTTTAAGTAATTTGGAGGGTTGTTCGGCTTAGAGGCACCATAGGCAGGTGCCGACAGCTTCCCAGTTTTATTTCCTGAGACCTCCTGTTGCCCAGGCATATACTGAACTGATTCTAAAGCTTTACACTGCTTTTCTAAGTATTCACTCAAATCCTTATAGGAACGGATTTCTTTTTCAGTGAGCGACATTTCAAATTACGTGCGTGTCGTTTTATCTATTTTCTGCAGTAATAAATTAAACAAAATAAAACACCATTGATCTACTGAAAATTCGAGTGCTTCTAAAGCGGACAACTTTTCTGAAAATGTGTCCAAAATATTCCTGAGATCCTTTGAACAATTATTTTTCATAACCGGAATATTCATGATTGCATTCCAATAAGCGGTAGCTAAAACTCGCTTATTTTGATATCTTTTTACTAATGAATGAGGAACAATGGGATAATTTGCATCAGTAGTTTGGACAGATTTTATTAAGTTAAGTGGTTCACCCTGTAGGAAAGAAAGCAAATACCTACTGAAACTTCTGTATGTTCACTAACGATCTTTTATTATGGACTAACGAACTGAACAAGTCAAAGAATGTTGGCCATTTTAACATATTCCATCAAAAATAGGAATTGTTAATTTCGATAGTCTTATTTTATCCTCGGGACTCGAGTTATTTGGGACCGAAACTACAGTTGGAACAACTAAATTGGTTGCAAACTGTTTGGAAAAAATTTCTTTTATTTTGAAATAAAACGTATCTGTTTCCTATCTTATTGCGTCTTGGGTTTCAAAATCATCTCCATCGCTAAAGCCGATAATTTCATTATGCAGATTCTTAAATTCAGAATAATTGTGTTCAAGAGATTCATATCGAATTTTAAAAGATCCCTGATGGTATACATCATCTGATGCTCTCATTACCAAAGCATAAATTTCGGTTATACGCGAAATAGCTACCTTTCTCTGTTGAGAAAGCCTTTTTAAAGCTGCCATAATTAATTACACTAAGATTTCACCGACAAAGATATATAATAGAGATAGCGATTTTTTTTACGAACAAAAGTATCCAACGCTGTAGGTATAACTCATGCTCTTAGAATTGTAAAATTACACTTTTATTTTGTCAAATCATGTAACCACCAAGTATTACAATTCACAATAATATTATAAATTATGATAAAACTCCAAGTGCAACAATAAACCAATATTTATACGTATATTTCTACTTACGCGAAGGCCAAGGTTAATCATTTAGAATAAAATGATAGAAAAGAGAAACTAATGCGGAATTCGTTTTGTTGTTATTAATGTACCTAAACGATACAATTTTTAAATTTCAAACGTATAATCCGGCTCGAAGGACCAAAAAATGTTTGTGCAAGAGATTGATAAAAAATATTGTTTTAATAGTGGACTGTATATTTGAATTATATACTTTAAAAATTGTCAAATCTGTTATCATACAGAACTAAGAAAAAAAATAAAGCGCTTACCTTTACTTGGTAGTACAGGCTACTTTTGGTGGAAGGGGGCCCCCGTTGATACACCACTAATAACAACAGCTCGTAAATTATTGATAAAAATGACAACTGACTGGTTCACGTGCAACAAGACAGCGAGAGATACAAAAGGCAAAACTCATTTTTAAAATTGATAGGCGCGATAACTTAGGCGCGATAACTTAGAACCTGTATGATTTTTACAGGATTTTACATTGAAAAATGAATTTGATATTTTAGGCTTGCATGTACAAACTGCAACTGCGACCTTTTTGACTATTTTTAAGTGTTATGATCGTACTTTGACAAAAAAAAATTGTAGCATATTTAAAAAAATGTTATATTCTGTAACTAGTGCTTTAAAAATTGTCAGCTATTTAATGATTGATGATAAATAGTTGCTGTATGTTCTGTACTTCGCTTGTTAGTATATTTACTTATACTATAATTAGATGTGTTAGTAAACGCTATCATAACAAGGAAGCTATTCAATTTTCTTTCTGCTTGCAATCATTTCTGCATTTAGCCACATGATTGTACTTATTTCTTGCACGCTTTGGATAATTGAAATAATTATAAAATTACGCTTTGCTATATATGTTTGGATATCGTAGTAATTTAACACTTGCACGTGTTGGGAAAAATTATACTTTATATATTATCTGATTTGTACTGTTAATTACAAGTAAATTTAATTTTGTTTGTGTTTAAAGAAAAAAAAAGAAATGGTAGACATCTTAGTATATTTTTGTTGCTGTTATTAATTTTGGGGTTTAGATTACAACTCGTTTAATTTTGAACTGATACACAAGTTTTAAGGAAAGCTGGATGTCGAGCAATGCCAAATAATTTATTTTTTTTGTGTATTCATTGGTTTCATGTTAATTTCGGTGATACGATTAACGTTACTCAGCAAGGTAAGTGTATTTCTACAATAACTTATAAATAAATGTTCAGATTTTCATATAAGTATTTCTCCATTACTTACGTGGGTTCACCAACGCTATAGCTATCCAAACTTAAGATGACGCTTGTGTAAACGCCCACACATCCAAGTGCCCAACTTACCGACTAAGCTTCCGGTTAATTCCTTCACTTATGTTGCAACACACTTTCTCCGTTTTCTCCGAAATCCTTTTGTGCACGTAACATACTCTAAAAGTGAATTTATTGATATGATTTGTGTTAGGAGAGGCCCAAAAAATTGTTTTCTTACTCTTATACAGAATGAAGTGTCTTGATCGACGCCAACAAACTCGGCTTACTTTTGAAAATTTGATGGAGAGATTCGATTCTACTGACAGTGTGCATTATGTCAAACTCAAAGTGGTGAATAGAAATCCCAGTAACCAAGAAAGAGAACTTGAGCTTTTGCAACATGTCAGTAGTCGTCATGCAGCAATATCATATGAAAGGTCACAATCAACTGTCAATCGGGCAACTAGAAAATGTAAGTATCATCCCTACTATAGTGAATTACACTAGAAATTACGCAATGATGACTTAGAAAGACGAGTAAACTTTTGCCAGTGGATCCAAACTTTAGGTTATGTGTTCTGACTAGGCTACGTTTAAAAGTAATGGTGCTGTAAGTCGCAATAATATGCACTATTACGCATTAAACAATTTATTCGGATCCGACAAATGTAAAACCAAAACCACTGGTCCATAAATGTTTAGTGTGGCATTCTCCACAATAGAATCATTGGACCGTTTTTTTTAACACTCCCCTGACAGGTTATGTCTACTACCAATTCCTCGAAGAAGTTTTGTCTAAACCCCTTCATCTGCTTAGTAATGATGAATGACAGAATATGTGGTTGCAACAGGACTGTGCCCTTCCGTACTACCACCGCGAGGTATGTTAATTTTTAGGTGGTATTTATCCTTATAAATGGATTGGGCGTTAAAATTTTGTCCAGTGGTCCCAAAGATCGTGCGACCTTACCGCATTAGATTTCTTCTTGTGGTGCTATATAAAAAAAACGTGTGTAGATCACATCTTCCTCTATAAAAGAAGATATGGAAGAAAGGGTACGAAACGCTTGTGGAACAATAACACTGGAGAGAGAAACGTGAAGAAACCATGATAAAACGACTGAATGTGTGCATTCAGTACGAGGGATACCTTTTCGAATATATTTTAAGGCGAACTCATTAGTAACTGTTGAATTATTCAATGCCTTGAGAGTGTTCGTTTATTTTATATCGAGTTCTTATCGAAACATAATATATTTTCTGTTGGAGTTAAATTTATATCTGTCTTAGTGGCTCGGCTCTCTTGTTTTCAAATTTCATTGTTACTGCAAATAAGAAAACCATTGAAAGATTGAATAACATAGAAAAATCAAAATAACTCAAAAGCAGTGAGAGATAAGTACAGGACATACACTAATGAAGAATTGTGTGGTTTTTTATTTTCCTTAACAGAGGGTGTTCAATTTGAGAAAAATAATATTTAAAATTTCGCAGGTTTGAGCATATATTTTGAACACCCTGTGGCATTTATCTTTAATGTTTCTTAGAACATAGGCTTAAGCTTGTTCTTGCCCTGGTCCAAATATAAAAGTTTTCCTAACAAAACACAAGATGGTACATAATAATAAAGTTATATCTGAAAATGCGGTTTTTTTATTTAAAAAACCGTAAATTTTACACTCTTGAAACCTATATAAATAAAGTTTTATAATTTCGCCTAGAATCTAAAAATCGAATTACATACAGGGTATTTCTCTAAAAAACACAAATTATGTCTTACCCTGATTTTTTGGAACACTCTGTATAGTCAAGAAACATATAATCTGATAAATACATTTTATTGGTAAAGTTTACAAGTAAGTCACCAGTTTACTTTACTCTATCGTTGATTCACCCTGTGCAGCAAACACCGTCAACTTAGTACGCCGTTATTTTAAGGTAAAACAATTATTGCACCCTTCTGAGCTACTGTTTCATATATTCCTTTCTAGGATAATTCTCTAGTAGTATATACTACATGTGCACCAGGCGCCGTCGACTTAGAATGCCGTTCTGACGTTCATTTAAGGTAGAACACGCTCCACAGAGAAAAACTATTGCGTCCTTCTAAGCTATCGTTTCACATTTTACTTTATAGGAAAATCTTGTAGTAGCATATACTACATGTACATCAAGCACCGCCGACTTGGAATGCCATTCTGTGGTTTATTTAGTGTAAAACATCATTACGCCCTTCTAGGCTAATTCTCCAATAACATGTACTAAATGTACACCAGGCGACGTCGACTTAGAATGTCCTTCTAGAGTTAATTTAGGGTAAAACGCCCTTCACAGAAAAAAAACCATAGCGCCTTTCTGACCTACCGTTTCACATTTTCCTTTCTATGAAAATTTTGTAATAGCATATACTACATATACACCAAGCACTTTCGACTTTAGAATCCAATTTTGGGGTTAATTTAGGGTAGAACACCCTTCACAGAAAAAAAATTATTGCATTAAATAAGAATTGAAAATAAAGGATACTCACTCTATAGCAGACTAAACTACATTATGGATTATTTTGACTAAAAGTAGAAAATCGTAGTGTTTTGGTGTTTTGGATATTTTGTATACGTTACTAAATAAACTAACACTCAGAATGATTTATACTTTAACTTATATACGAGGGACAAGCCATTATTATTGAGAATAAAAGAACCAGTGTAACTTTTTCAACATTTTATTTTAGATATGTTCAAAGTAGTTGCCTTCTGCTTTAATGCACTTAGCCATTATTTCCTTCCACTGCATAAATGATCCAAGCCAACAGATTTATAAGAATACACCGAACCACAGCTTCCATCTCATCCTCTGCAAAAAACCTGTTTCTACTAAGTCCCTTTCAGCCCAAAAAACAGCCAATAATCTCACATTGTCAGATTTAGTGAGTTCGATTACATTAACCTTTTTTGCAGCCGAGTTAGCTCTGCAGTGTGGGAAGAAGCATTATCGTAATGTAGCTTAATTCTCTTCTTTAGGACTTTATTAAACACTTCCGGCAAACAGGACACTTGTAAAGTGTTTCAGCGACGGATTTCGACACAGGAGGTCAGCTGGATCATTTTATATTAAATAAGTTCTATCAGATTTTGATGATGTTTTAATTTACAAAAAAATTTGAAGCTGGAGAACTGACGTTTACTATTGGACAGGAGGCACTGGACAATACGGTGATCTTAATTTATTTAGGTAATTCAAAATTAATTACTTATCAAGATAAGCAAACGCTTGTAGTAACTTACTTCTGCGGCTAACATAAACTTGATTGTGGTTTCAAACTTAAACTCTCTGCACTTTTCCTTAATTTTGTCTCAAAAAGTCATGTGCTGCATTACCGATTGAGTTGCACCAAATTAAACAAAAACCAAACAAATTAGTTATCTATGCTGAAAAAATAGAAAACCTTTTAAGTGAACTAACGACATCACACTATTAAAGGAATTGATGCATAGAAGGGGTCTCAGATGAAATGGTTATGAATATAGTTAGGAAACAAACACATGGGATGAGGAGTAAGATTGTAACTACATTAGGTAACGTTAGAGGATAAATAGAAACAAAGTATGTAAAATTACCAAACTATCCTGCTTATACAAAAGGTCAATCTAAAGTCTTTTCCAAAGTTAATTTGAAAACAGTCACTACTTCTGGTAATAGTTTGCATGCTATTTTAGGCAACCCAAAAGATCATATGGATAATCCGGATAAGTCGGGAATTTATAAAATTAATTGTAAAAATTGTGAGCAAATATATGTGGGGCAAAGTGAACGATCTATCAAAATTTGCTTTAAACAACATTTAGGTCATACAAAATACAGACGTTGGGATAAGTGTGCCGTAGCCCTGGATATGTTTGATAAAAATCGTGTCGCAGATAAGGTATCCTTAATCAAACATGTTAGTAACAAGCACGAACTTCATTGTTATCAAAATTTAACGATCTTCAAAAACAAATAAACTCTAACGAATAATGACGATCAAGGACCTTTAGGCTACTCAGAACTCATTAACTTGCACTTTTACCAGATAAGCAACGAAGCGTGGCTCGCTGTGGTATACAGGGTGGTCATTGTTACAATGTACACCATTGGGATCTCCGAAACGATAAGAGATACAGGGTTGGTTAAATAAGGCTCTTTAAACAATTAAAAAGCAATCTCAGATAGCTTTTATAGTTTTTGAATTATCCTTTTGTTATTTCTTTAATAACTTTTTTGATATTAAGACTAGTAAAATGAAATCTTGTATGTTTGCATAATTGAGCAAGGATTATCCATTGCACTCCTTAAAAATTGTCTAGACAGACTCAGTAGTTGGGTAACTCTTGATTTTCTTATAACCTCCATATTGGATTTTTATACCAAAAGGTGCAGAAAAAAATTAGAAATTCACCCATGCATCACACATGGTCAAAAAATTCGATTCCTACAAGAAAAAAAAACTAAAAAATAATCATGCGAAATGACAAATGCGTTTTTCAAAGTCTTGACAAACAAAAAACAAATAAACTCTAACAAATTAAATTAATAAATAAACAACAAACTGGATTCATGCATCGTATAAAAACTACTCAAAATGACCCCCTTTATGTTCGATACAGAGCCCTGTTCGTCTGTCCATGTTTAGCAAATTCGATACTCCCAAGAAAAAAATTGCCATTTTTTAGCAACAATGCCTAGATTTTCTGTTGGCGAATGATTCGATATGTATAACGTTTACATACGCAATAACCGCAATTTCGTGGCGGCAGCTCGAAATTATGAAGAACTCTATCCCGAACGATTCCAATCGAACAGAAACATTTTACAGCGTTTGTTCAATCATCTAGAGGAGTTTGGAATGTTAGAAAATGTTAGAAGGCACCCTGTCCATAATGGTGAGAATCCTGGAACATTTCACCGCAAAATTGCTGCGGAATGTAATTTGTCAAAATCAGGTATCCAAGAAATTCTTAAAAAACATAAATATCACGACTTTAAGTTTTTACCAGTACAAAAGTTTCAACCCAGGATACTACCAAAGAAGGCTTGAATTTTGCCAGTGGTTTCTCAATCAATTGACGGAAGATGCTGAAATCCCGACTAAAATCCTATGGACCGATGAAACATTATTTACAAGCAATGGAATGTTTAACAGAAGAAATAAACATTTTTATGCGGTTGCAAATTCACATTTGGTGAAGGAAGTAAGGCCGCAAATTCGGTTTTCTGTTAAGGTCTGGTGCGATCTAATAAACAACAAACTTCTGGGACCCTATATTTTATCGGAACGTTTGAATGGGCAATTGTATTTACATTTTCTTCAAAACTAATTTGAATAAATGCTGGAAAATGTAGCTTTAGCGACCTAAAGAAATTTAAAGTGGTTTCAACAGGATGGGGCAGGTCTACACAATGCGTAAATTGTTAGAAAATGTTTAAATCAGTGGTTTCCAGAATCTTGGATTGGAACTCATGGTCCTGTGCGTTGACCAGCAAGATCCCTTTCCTTAAACCCTTTATATTTTTTTATGGGGCGCTGTGAAAGATAAGGTGTTAGACACACCTATTCAAGATGAGGAACATTTACTGGCAAAAATAATAAACCTGCTCCTGT